>JARYGA010040648.1:0-15968 GCA_030545235.1 Helianthus tuberosus
GATCAGTTTAACAAAAAGTAAGTCGAACAACGCTAAAAAGACGAACCTCTATATCTATGTAGTTGCCGCAACAGAGGACACTTGATATCCTTGTACAAACATCTTCAACTTCTCAATCTCTCCAACCGCATCAAGCCAATCGTTTAAAATCTCCAACGTGACATAATCAGGGTTACACGCTTGATTCGTCATCTGATCCATAAGTCTAAGTGCTTCTTGCAACCGATTTTTACTCGAAAGCCCCTTAAGCATTGCATTATATGTGGTTGTATTCGGTCTAACACCCTTTTGGACCATCCCATCCATTAACGAAAGAGCATGATCTATTTTCCCACGCTTACAAAGAGACTCGATTAATACATTATATATAACCGTATTCGGAGGAACCTTTGATGATACGAGCATTTTATCGAAGATATCCAAAGCCTCATCGAGATTTCCAGCTAGACAATATGCGTGAATCAGAGTACCGTATGTGACTACTGTAGGGACATTTCCGTCAATTATCATTTGTTTTAAAAACTTATGAGCAGATTCGAAATCCCCGTGTTGACTAAAATACGAAATTAGAGTATTGTAAGTGACACCATCTGCTTTCACTCCATTTTCTTCCATATCTTTAAGGATTTCAACCGCTTTATCGAGTTTCTTTTTTCTACAAAATCCCCCTATTAAAGTGTTGTAGGATACAAGATCCATTTGGAATCCGGCTTTTTTCATTTTTGAAGCGATAAAACTAGCATCGTCCGGTCTTCCAGCTAAAGTCAAACCGGAAATTAAGCTGTAGTACGCAAGCGCATCAGGAGAGCCAACGGATTCCATTTCATCAAATAATGTCATCGCTTTTTCAATATTATTAACACTGCAAAAAGCGGAAATTAACGTAGAGTATGTAACCGCGTTCCCTTTAATCCCCTTTTCTTCTTGCATTTTCCTAAAGAATTCCATTGCGTTACCAATTCTTCCGTGTTTACACATTCCATCCACCAAAGTGTTTATTGTAATCACGTTTGGATCTACACCCTCGTTGTTCATCTCATCGAACAGCTCTTGAGACCGTTCGATTTCACCGGATTTACAAAACCCGTCAATCAAACAGTTGTAGGTTACAACATTAGGGATACAATTATCTTCTGATCGCATTTGTTTCATCAACGCTGCACCTTCTTCTTGCCTTCCCACTTTGCATAAACCGTCAATCAGCGTATTGTAAAGAATCACATCAGGTTTAACGGAGATCCCATCGCTTCCTTCCTTCATCTGTTTAAACATATCCAACGCCTCGTCCACTCTACGAGACTTGCACAAGTGATTCACGACCATCCCGTACGTCACAATATCAGGCTTGATCTCATTCTCCTTCATCTCTTTTAACAACACGTTTATCTTCTTGTAGTCTCGCTCTCTCGCCAACCCTGATAAAAGCGCATTACACGGTGCAGCTTCAACCTTCCCAAACTTCATCAATTCATGCAACAATTCCCAAGCTTTCTCATTTCTACAACTCCTACATAACTTAGTGATCAATTTAGTCAGCAAAAGTTTATTAGGAAACACACCGTGCACCCCAAATTTCGGAACCAAACCAATGAAATCATCAGTCCCGTTTCCCCAATCCCGTCTCAACAAGACCGGAAACACAATGTTTAACGTTATCTCATTAGGCGGAAACTTAGCATCTGGTTCAAGCATTTCATCGAGCAGTTGGCGTGCATCATCAAACCTTTCGGATTTCAACAACAAATCAAGTACTATGTTTCTCACATTAGTGTTTTTCACATCTGGGTCTAAATTATCATACACTAACATCGAATCTTGAACCTTATTTAACCAAGAAAAGTAACTAATTAACCTGATTGCTGAGTGGTTTGTGAGGGAAACTTTAACTTCCTTTGAAAGATTAAACAAACCAACAATGGAAGGATAATCACCTTCACGTATTGCAAGCTGAATAACAGTTTGAAATATAGAATCTAACGGAGGTGGGTGTAGAGACAAAGAGGGGTTTTCATTTTCACGAATGAAATTGAAAAAGTTAAGAGCTTTAGTTGAAGTTTGAAACTCACGAGCGATTTTGATGAGAGATTGAGGGGTTAATGAGAGGATTTGTTGATTGAGAGTGGTGTTTGTTGTCCAATTGTCGGTGGTGGTGATCTGGGTGATGATGGATTGCGTTAATTCTTGTGACGGTGGTTGTGTTGAGTCCGGTGCGACGGAGAAGCGACGGAGATAGGTGGTTGTGGAAGGTTTATAGGGTTTAAGAAGACGGTGAATATATTGTTTGGATGCAGAGATTGGCGTCTTCTTCATTGTTGACTGAAGTGAAAGTATGCTGAGAAGATCAAAGATTTGTAGCTTGTTTAATCAGTGAACATTGTTCAGTTGCTGAAACAAAGGAGTAATTGGGCCGGCCCGTGGGTTTTGGTAGAGGTGCACAAAATAACCGGTTCTCTACCCGACCCGTTGTATCTGACCTGGAACCGGTTCTGGTTCCCGCCTGGTACGAGGAGGAACCGGCCCTATCCTTTTATTCCTGATAGGTTCTACTTGGGTTGTAGCACCTCTACCAATGACGGAAACATGGAAGCAGTACGAAATTGTTCACAAGCTCATGATCAACTAAAGTTTCAATATTATTAAAAATGCGACTTTAAATGATCATCCGGAAAAGAGAAACAATCCAAACAAACAAATGTTTCAAAAGTAAATTTTAAATCTAAGTCCAGGTCCTACATGATGATACGCTCAACGATCTCATGCATTATTTTCTGAAACATGTTAAGATAAAAAGTGTCAACTTCGAAAACTTGGTGAGCATACATAGGTTTGCATAAAAATGAGTTAAGCAATCAGCGTGTCAGGGTTTATCTAGAACTATCTTGTGAAAGCACCTTTGAACAATTAACCCTGGTGACTAAAGGAATTGCGACAAGTTAACATTTGTTAATGTCTGTTTCAATCATCCCAATAGTTGGATGGGCTTGTCAGACCTGTATTTAGAGGTGTACAAAAAAACTGGTTTTAGAACCGAAACCGGAAAAAAAAACCGAAACCGGCTTTTTTTTACCGGGTTTTTTATAACCGCCGGTTTTTATACCGGTTACTATTCTTGACTTCAAAAACCGGTTATTAAAAAACCGGTAAAAACCGTTTTTTTTGGGAAAAACCGGTTAAAAACCGGTCCCAACCGGTTATACCGGTTATTGTTTTGGACCTCAAAAACCGGTTAGTAACCGGAACCGGTTATAAAAAAAACCGGTTTTTATTTTGGGTGAAAAAACCGAAACCGGTTAATAACCGGAACCGGTTTTTGAAAAAAAAACCGATTTGTACACCTCCACCTGTATTGCTATAATTTACTATAGTTGGTTTGGCCGAAGTTAATGATTGTACTAATTTTAATGTGAGCTCCTAAAGTAATGTTTAAGACAATAAGCATAAAGATAAAAAGTTATGGCATAAACAATTTCTAATGTTTAAGTAAACATGTTTCATCCCAAAAATTTAAAGAAAAGGGCTATGTAAACCCACCTGGTTGCGTTGTTAGATATTTCCTATGTGATGGCTACAATATAGATGCCGCGGGTAAGGCTAGTTTTGATTTAATGATAAGTATTGTGAATAGCGTTGGCGATTTAACAAGTGTCGAGTGTTATTTTAGAGTTTTCACATGAAATATATGTTAGATAATGTTGTTTTGAATCAAGTTAATAGGTAGATAAAACAGATCAATAAGTTACTTTCGGATCAGTTTTAAAGGTTAAGTTTTTGGATTTTATTAACCAACCAAACGGTCAAAATAAATTAGGAAAATTTTATGACATATATGTTTTATTTCTTTAAAAATATTTTTGTTATATTTCCTAGTGGATAAAAAATCATGAAAAAATCCTGGAACACTAAAAGGCAGTGTCATCAATTTTTCAGCGATAATTTACGCCAAAAAATATTAAAAATTGAGTTTTTGTCAAACAAATGCAAGACAAGTTGCAAAATTACACGGACTCATAGAACAAATCAAGACAAGTTGCAAATTAGGATTCTTAGTTTTGAATTTCTGATTAATATAGAATAAAAAAGAAATTGATGAAAATTTGGATTGAGAAGCAGTATGTTGATTAGCAACAGAATGTAGCTATGTAGTCATAAGCGCAAAAGCGCTCGCCTACCATAGTTTTTCTTTTTCATTTTAACCATTTGTTCTGCTGATATGCAATACAGATAAAGTCCCATATGATTTATCATTTAACTGTGTTTCCTGAACTAATGTGTATTTCATCATGAAATTTCTAGCTTCCGTTGGAGACAGCAATTTCGCCGTTCATATCCTGAAGTAGCCACCATTTCTTGGTTAGTATACGACGTTCTCATTTTTTAGTGCGGTGACATTTATACTTATCTGCAGGGATAAAGGCGAATACCAAATTGATTTTGTACCCGCTCCTAGGATCATCGAATCTGACAAAACCAACGATAAACTAGAGGGGGGTCTATTATTTGTTAATAAGTAAGAAACTTATATTGTAGATCGTTGCTAAGGGCTCTTGACAGATGGCTTTATCTTCTTCTTTATGGAGATGCATATGGTTCTCCAAAATATGGCACTTTCCTGAAAAAGTTTACAAGTCTGAGGAGACGTTGCGCAAAGGTAGTTTTGTAATTTACTCGCGTAGTTTTACTGATATCGCGTACTCTTAAAAATAAATTATTGGTTTAGTGTGCAGAGTCTGGACTAGAATCTGTTATTGGAGACCATACTCATACAGTCATACGTACTTTGTTGGAAATGCTCGGATGGGACGTATTGCAACACCTCTTCCCGACAAAAATAAGGATGCTGGGGTTTTTAAGGTATGCTATTCATGAGCCATCCACTAATATATATTAAGATTCAGAAAAAAAAAAAAAAGACACAGATTAGCTAGTTCTTATTTTTCTATAGAGTAAAATGCCATTTTCTTCCCTGAGGTTTGGCCAGTTTTGCGACTTTCGTCCAAAGGTTTGTTTTTCCGTATCTGGATCCAAAAGGTTTGAAATCTTGCCATTTTCCTCCAGCTCGTTCTGTTAAGTCAGGGGTATTTCCGTCTTTTTTTGTTAATTTAAAGGGCAATTCGGTGTTTTCACTTTATGTACGAGCATTTAGCATAATGTACAAGTATTCAAGAGACCGAATTGCCCTTTAAGTTAACAAAAAGACGAAAAGACCCCTGGCTTAATGGAGTTAACGAGCCGGATGAAAATGTCAAAATTTCAAACCTTTTGGATCCGGATGCAAAAAAGCAAACCTTTGGATGAAAGTCGCAAAGCTTGGCAGACCTCAGGGACGAAAATGACATTTTACTATTTTCTATAATACACATGCAAAGTTACAAACACCCTCTTTATGTCCAAGGTACAGATGTATAGGTTTGGTTTCAATGTTTTTTTTTCTATATTAAATTTGTTTTTTGTATATTGTTTCAGAGGTTCTTTTTTAAATCACAAGTAAGGGGTGGTACAAATTCCATCACTCACAATATCCAATCAAGTTTCGTCATGTCATCAACCATTATTTCATCACTCACGACTTTTTTTAGTGGCGGTGGTCATCACTCACAACACCCAACAATAAACTCCCACACCCCCTCACATTAATTATCACTCACAACGCGTGGAAAACTCCATGAGTGATAAAGTTCACGAGTGATGGGAGGTGGTGGCGACGGTGTGCTATGAAGAACGAAAAGTGTAATTTATCCTTGGGTTAAAGGTCATCCATTGTAACACACTACAAACATAAAGGACGAAAAGTGTAATTTATCCTACTTTTTAAGTTTTTTTCAAATAACTTCATTCTTTATCGTTTACTGCTTTGTGGTGTTTTAATAGTAATAATATAGCAGCACTTTCAACAAAACTTAAAAATGAACAATCATTGATCAGTTTAAAAAAAATATCCAAAATCAGTTTGATCCAGATTGATCTTTAACATGTATGTAAATACGTAACAACTGAAGAGAGAAAACATGGATGATCATTATAAAGTTTTTAATGATGTAAATAGATGAGCAGTATGAATATTACATATATGTAACACTTACTAATCTTTGAAGAAATTTGATTTAGGTAGAATATTACATATATATACCTGTAAAGTGATACTTATCAATTTGTTCAATAACCAGTTTGTAAAAATGGATGATCCTGTTCATAATCAGTTTGATCTTTAACACATGGTTTTACTTAGAGTTCTACACATGATGAGACATTTTATACAATTTATCATGAAATGGAACTAGAAAGGTAAGCGATTAACGTAAATGTTATCTGTCATATATTCCAATAAATTATAATAAAGACCAACTTCAAACAATTGCATGGTCAGGGTCTAGTATTCTTAAGCCATTATATCTACATGCAATAAAGCTACAAGATGCACCCGATATCAGTCGCACAAATTACACGAATTTCACGCATGATCAGAATTGGTGGGTGGGTTTGGCACTATAAAGGGCAAGGGAAGGCTTGGTACTGGTGGTCTAGACCATGGTTCATTGGCTCGAGCCGGTTGTCGGGGTGGTGCAAGGTACTGGAGTCGAGCTGCCTGAAGTTGATCACCTCTTAAACTCCCCCTCATTCTTCCAGATGGCATTGCATCACCACTTGCTTCTAGAAGCTGAGTTGCCGACACCTGGCTTATGTTTAGCGGTGGTTGAGATCCACCAGGCGTGGTGTGGCTGCCTTGTTTCGATCCTTTTCTGAGTTCATTAGATGCTGGTGGTTTGAACATGGGAATACTTGGGGTCTGTGTGGTTGTATATGCATTGACTTGAGTTCGACCTGATGAGACCTCAGGTTTTAATACAATTGCAGGTGGTGTAAATGTTGTACTTTGACCTTGGTTTGATGTACAGACGTTGACTCGAGTTTGATCAGTAGGAGATCCTTCAGGTGGTGTCAACATCGTCGTAGTTTTAACTTGCGTGGTTGTACAGACGTTGACTTGAGTTTCACCGGGAGAGACTTCAGGTTTTATTACAATTGCAGGTGGTGTGAATGTCGTACTTCGACCTTGGTTTAATGTACTGATGTTGACTCGAATTTGATCAGGAGATTCTGCAGATGGTGTCGACATCTTTGTACTTTTAGCTCGCGTGGTTGTACAGCCGCTGACTTGAGTTTCACCTGGAGATACTTCAGGTTTTATTACAGTTGCAGCTGGTGTGAACGTCGTACTTTGACCTTGGTTTGATGTACTGACGTTGACTCGAATTTGATCAGAAGATCCTGCAGGTGATGTCAACATCGTCGCACTTTTAACTTGCATGGTTGTACTGATGTTGACTTGAGTTTGACCTAGAGAGACTGCAGGTGGTGTGAACATGGACGTACTCTGACCATGGTTTGTTGCACTGGTGTTGACTTGAGTTTGACCAAGAGAGCCTGCAGTAGGCGTGAACACGGTTGTACTTTGAGCCTGCTTGTTTACACAGGCGTTGACTTGACTTTGACCAAGAGAGACTGCAGGTGCTGTAACAGTTGCATGACTCGATGTATCACTTTGTGTTTCAGCAACCATCCATGAACCATCTTCTGATATAACTACATCATGAACATCCTCCGCCACCTCATTCAAGATCTAAACAAAATCAATAAAAATATCACAAAATCATGACTTCAGGCTGTTGGTATTTTCAAAACATAGATACATGAGTGTATGCATGTGGGCGTTACTTGCCTTGAGAAAATCTTGATCGATGCGTAAATCTTGATTGCAGACTGGGTTGTTACAGAGAAGGCATTTCCATGTAGGTATAGCGGAGTTGACTTCAATAAAGTGGTTGTAATCAAAGCACTACAGTAAGCACAACGGATGAAATAACAAATTCATCAATATTGCGACAGTTATGTTGTCCGATGAACTGGTTAATCATATCAAAGAATTGGTGGATACTGATTTGGGTGTATGACATTACTAAAGGGTATTTTTAACATTTGGTAAATATTTGAAACACCAATATTTTACCTGAGGATGCTTGCAGAGATGGCCTTTGACAGGAGTTTTTATACGTTGTTGACTGTCGATTAACAAAATAAAAATATTAAATCTCATTATAACCAAGAAACTGGAAAAATAGCAACTAAATAAGCAATAAAGAATTACCTAATGGGACAGTAAAGCGAAATCCGCGATGACATATCAATAATAGCACAATCTAAAAAAGAAAAGGCACAAAAAGTCACTTCTTTAGAGGTGGCAAATTCGCCTTATTACGTATCGGTCATTTTGGGTTATGTTTCAAGTCAAATGAGCAACATAAAAAACTAAAAAAACGACAAGTCAAATGGGTAATACTGTAACAGTGCAGATTTTGTAATCATATTTAACGACTAACTGTTTATAAAAGTTTGGACAATAAAGCAATATGGGTCTACCCGACCCGAGTCCCGACACGCATAAACCCCTTTGACCCGAGCCGTTTTGACACATTACTCAATCAACCCGTTTTGCCAATGTAGTGTATGAAAGAACTTGCAATTTCCTTAACTTACCTGAATCAACTGACATGGGGAGAAGATAATCTTGCAATAGAGAAGAATCCGAAGATGATACTGAATTCATAAAAGCTAAGGCAATAATATAGCGTCCTGGATAAACCAAATAAGTTTTAAAGAAAGTGAACAGTATATGTTACGGGTTTGAAGCACAAAAATGTAAGCATACCATCAAAGTCCCCAAAAACCTGTAGTAGATTCACTCCGTACTTTATCATTTTAGTAACGTTCGATGGGAGCTGTGGGCCCTTTCCCTGATACACATGTAACAAGAACATGGATTATTATGATAACTGAATAATGCAAACTAAAGTTTTTTTTTCTGGGAAAAAATTTCGGTGAGAACTTGACAAAGTACAAACCATGTTGCTTTTGGTCCTGTTTGGTACTTCATAACCGTTCATGAGAAAACTATGAAGGAAAAGGGACAAGGTTAGATAACAAGGTTAACATGAAACTGTTCAAAAGAAAATATTTAAAAGAAATATCTTAACTCCACATTTTGTGGGCTGGTAATACAGGCAGCTGTCTCCATATTGTCCAGTTGAGCTACTAAGAGCCACTGTATGAAGTAAATAAATCATCAATTTACTTCAGGATTTACCATTATATTATAATCAAATCAAATTGGAAACGATAATCATATATCTCTAATGCATATTGATTGCTTACCAAACTTCGACAATGACGAGGTGTAGCACCCACAGAGATGTGAAAATCGGCTACACAGGTTCCATATCCAGCCTGTGAATCAATTAAAACTGACAAGTGTAAAAACATAATAAAACATTAAAATTGATCCCTATGTACAAACGGATACTCATAGTAGTATACATATTTTTACCTCAACATCAAATGAAGTAAGTATGTGTTCAACTTTCATTGTTGGATAGAATCTGTATGTGAAAAATAACTTCAAGTAAATGAACCTTAGGAATAACTGAACATCAAAAAATATTGTTCTAGAAACAGGTTTATTTTATTTGTTACGTTGAAAGTCAGCCAACTGTCACGTTCTGAAGTTACGAATACATGATATACAAAGAAGCAAAAGGGGAAAATGTAGGGTATGATAAACCATTACCTTGAGACTATATTTGACACACATGAATGTGCATTACTTGGTTCTATATTCATTTTGTCTGTACTGGAGAACCCATAGCTTACCTAGAAATTGTTAAAAATTTAGGGTTACTACTTCACTGATTAAAAAAAAAACATAGATAGAAATATAGTCAATAATCTGAACAGGCTAAAAAAGAACTTCAACCAACCTCCTTCGCTATCATAAGGAGACCATGTTTATCTGCATCTGAAAACCAGCCAACTTGACAAGCAGCCTGTAGCAAGAATGTTTGCAGAAACATATATATAATACATTATGTAGTCACTCACGTACATAGATAGAAACAGATTTAATGAAGAATGTGATTATGAATCAAGTAGATCACAAAAAATAGCAAAAAGGAGACAAACAGACATAATAAAATGCAAAAAAAAAAAAGCTTCCTTTTGAGAACGCTGGTTCAGTTTTACGCTTGGTACCTTGATAGGTAGCATGAGCATCATCAATGATGGTTTCTGCAGTTCAGTTTTACGCTTGTAAACCTACAAGTACAGCATATTAAAAAAAATATTGGATAACCTTGACATCATAACATTTAAATAAGAAGTCTTCACTCTTTTTCCATCCATTATAACCATTAAACCATAATTTAGTCTCACTGTATCTTTCTTCATCCACTATAACCGTTAAACTCTGGTTTTATTATTTTCATAATATCCTTTGCTGTCATTTGATTTTTATACATTGTCATAAAGTATGTGTAATTTGTAAACTATCATGGTATTTTCATTGTTAACAGATGTATCCAACTATATTTCTTGAAAAAATCTTTTCATATCTTGCTTCAATCATAACTAGTGTCGATGAATCAATGATATGGAATAAGCAATTTCATTAATAATCTGGAAACAAAACATGACATCAGCAACTAACCTCTTGAACAATGAAAACAAGCCGGGGCAGATGTAATGACGATGGAGATGCATTCAGCGCGATAACCGCATCGATACTACTGCATTTGACAATGACAGAACTTTTAAAATGTTAAATTGATATTGATCACAAAAATTTATCGTTGCATTAAATCCAATGCCTTGAAACCTTTAGAACAAGTAAAACAGGATGACATCATTAGGTTTCATATGTTTTACAACAGTGAAACTTAATCACAGCACAAAGACAGCGTACATCGGACTAGACTAGCTGGTCTATTTGCTAATGGAGTCACTGCAAGTGGTAACGCATAATCATTTATCATTGATGTATATCAAAATGAAAGTATCAAACGGCTAGTAATAGTAGAATTCAAACAAAACGAACAAGCAATGGTCGAATGGGATACAGAAACACCACCCGATTCCAACCGAGGAGCTTCCTAAACTGAGTAGAAGGATACAGAATTCACCACCTAAAACTCGAGTATAGGTTCCAAAGAACACCACCCAAGATGCTACCTTGGATTAGCAATGGAAGATAATAAAACTGGTTTGCTCGAAGAAGAGAAACACAGAGAATTTTCAAACATAAAACCACCACCTCCATTCGTAAACTGGAGTAAATCACATAAAGGAGTTTCCAAAACTACCCACGTCCTAAACTTTAGAAAACTACAATTAAATTACTATCTAAAAAGCTTAAAGTACAAGTAGGAAAAGCATTGTAAAGAAAACTGCATTAAAAATGCAGAGAACATAAGTAGAATAAACTGCATTAATAATGCAGAGAACATAAAGTAGAAAAATGGAAATAACTATAGGTGGTGGGAACGTGGGCTGTTTCATTCTGCATGGATTCAACCTCCATCCAATTGACCAGCTTTGACCCATGTGGGTGTTGACGCATTATTTGTTGTCGACCCAAATTCCGCTACCGTCCCGGGTTCATGAAGTGAAGCTTCAACGGCTAATTTATATAAATTGTTGAGTTTTTTTCCGTGGTCGCTACCGCTATCAATCATGCTTTTATCAAGCTACAAAACTGTACTGTATGGCCATTATATACAATTCTGTGGAAACCGTTCCAACTTTCCGAGAAAAGATAAACAAAATACACAAGACACATCATTGTTCTGACATCGTTGATGGTTGATATGGTTTGCTAATTTGCAGTACATGATATTCATATGACGAAGACCTATAACATAAGAGCCGGACCGTGTACTATTAAGTAACAATATGATATTCATACTCAAACCAGAGTTTCTAAACCACAGTGTTCACTATTTCCCCCACCAACTTTATTTTTATATTATCATAAACAGGTCTAAAGGGAGAGCAGCAATACAGAAGATCCTCTGAATATTAAACTATCAAATTCAAGACTAATAACTCCAATTCTATATAAACAAATCCGCACGAATTTAAAGTTTACAATCTTTTTACCATGTATATGCTACAAAACACTCACAAACAGATACATAAATACACAAACAGAAACCTAGGGTTTCATTATCATCTAGCAAATTCTCAACTAACTAATGAGCAAACAAAAGCCCTAAATCTGAACTAACAGAGCAAATGCCCTATGTTTACATATCAACTTCCCTATTTTACATAAACATAAATCACAATCCATGTCAGAATTGCAGTTTTACAGATAACAATCACTTTAAGGCAGCGTAATTTCAAAGTAACAGTCCGATCGCCGATAATTTTGCACTTGTGTAAGTCGGTCCGACTGACGTCATCAATGAACACCTTGATCATTTCACATGAAATATTTGAGAAGAATGTATGTTTGTTTAGATATACAAAACACACACAGATGTATACGTACACGGCTATACGTTAGTGTATCCAACAATACAGTGATTCAGTGTTGAGGAACCAATAATTTTTAATTTAAGTGATTAGAATAGAAACTGTAACCTTGCGAGCTTCATGCAGGTTTTGGAATAAACCGGCAAATTGTTGATTTCTCCGGTGTGAATGTCAAGTGATGCTTGATCGATGTTCGTTTCCATACGCTTCAACACCGTTTCTTTTGCAGACGCTATCCGCCGTTTGTGAGAAGCCACCACCGCTGCCGCTGCCGCTGCCATGTGGATTTGTGCCGGTTTTTCTCTCACACAGTTGCCGATCAACTGCCGGAAAATGTGTACAAATACAGAGAGCAACACATGCGTGACGGTGCAGTGAGGAAGAAAGGTGAAAGACATACTCCATGGACGGTTCGTGTTATTTTTTTTTTTCCTTTTTAGGTTTTTTAATTTTGTATTGAAATTAAGGTACTTTTTGAGTCCCTTTGTTTTATGGATTTTAACTAGTGGAGTCCAAAAGCAAAAAGTTTAACGACCTGAGTCCTCATAAGCATTTTCTTTAACCATTTGAATCCAAACTTCTAACACTGTTAAAATTATTCTGTTAACTTTTATTAAATGACCAAATTACCCTTTTAATTAAAAAAACATTTTATTATTAAATATATATATATATATAGGGAGAAGATCATGCGAGAAACCACCTCTTATTGCGAGAACCGCGAGAACCAATGTGAACACAACCAAAAATGCCTAAAAATAGCTAAAAATCACACAAATTTTTTTTTAATATTTTTTATATAAAAATCGCTACTTTTTGAAGCCAAAAAAAAATTAAAAAAATTAAAAAGAATTTTTTTTTTTATTTTTTTTAGCCACTAAAAGTAGCGGTTTGAGCAAAAAAAAATTTAGATTTTTTTAGGTTTTTTGGGGGTTTAGTTTTTAGCATTTTAGCTTGGGGGTGGGGGGGTTTAGGTTTTTTTTTTGGGGGGGGGGGGGGTAGGTTTTTTTTAGGTTTTTTGGGGGTTTTAGTTTTTAGCATTTAGCTTGGGGGGTGGGGGGTTTAGGTTTTGGGGGGGGGTTAGGTTTTTTTAGCTATTTTAGGTTGTGTTCACATTGGTTCTCGCAATAAGGGTGGTTCTCGCATGAACTCCTCCCTATATATATATATATATATATATAGGGAGCCGCTAAAATAGAAACCATCCCCAGTTGTAAGAACCGCGAGAACCACTCTCAACCAATCAGAACAAAGGGTATTTTGGTCATTTCCTTCAAATGTCTAATCTGTCTCTCTCTTCAATTAATGTTATCTGACTTTCTCTCTCCTCTCTAATATATCATCTCTTTCTCTCTCTCTTTTCATTTAAACAGATCTGAGCTTTTTGAATGTTCACCATCTTCTCTCATGCTCTTCATCTCCCCCAGATCTGTTCACCACCATGAAAATCTTGAAGATCTGTTCACCCACCATGAAATCTTGTTGCTCTCTCTTGAAGATCTGTTCACCCATCATTCCACCGCCCACAAAACACCCTTCTCCGCCGCCGGCAGCCGTTGTTCTCCGCAAACCCGCACCACATCACAAACCATCCTCCCTCCATCTTAATCTTCTCTAAACACACCCACTTAACCTGTTTTTTTAGAGAGAAGAAGCAGATGAGAGAGAGAGGTCGGAGAGATGGAGATGGTTATGAGGGTTAACGGCGGCGTCGGGGTTGTTCGGCGGCGGCGGCGCTATGACGGTGGAGGTAAACTGATGATGACGGTGGATTTGGTTGTGTGGCGGTGGGTTTGGTGGTGTGGCGGCAGTGGTGGGTGACGGTGGAGGGTAGGTCCAACGGAGATGAGGGTTTGGTGGTGTGGCGGCAGTGGTGTGGCCCCCGGCTGTCGGTCGCCGTCTGCAAATCAGGTGGATGTTGTTGTTTCTCTCTCTATTGTGGGTTTGATTCTGTTTGGGGGTTTGATTTGTGTTATTGATGTTGGGTGTTTTTGATCAGTGGACTTTGGTGATTTTTTATCAGTGGGCTTTTGTGGGTTTGCCTATGTTCTTGTTTATCCTGGTGCCTTTTGAATGTTTTGAATATGGTTGAATCTGGTGTTTTTTGAATATGGTTGAATCTGGTGATTTTTGGATAGTGTTGAATCTGGTGCGTTTTGAATCTGTTGAATCTTTGAATATGTTTGAAAATGGGGCGGTGATGATGAAAAAAAAAACCCGTATATTTTGATGACGATGGCGCGGCAAAAAAAAAACCCGTAAAACGTAAAAAGTTTTACGTAAAACGTAAAATAAAACCACATAAAAAGTTTTACGTAAAAACGTAAAACGTAAAATGTAAAAATTTTAACGTAAAACGTAAAATGTTTTACGTAAAACATAAAAACGTAAAACGTAAAATTTTTAACGTAAAACGTAAAAAATCGACGCGTAAAACGTAGAAAAACGTTAACGTAAGAAACCGGCGCGTAAAACGTAAAAAACGGTAACGTAAAAACGACGCGTTGGAAAAACGACGCGTGAAAAAGTCGGGCGTAAAACGGGTCGTAAAAAACGGGCCGTAAAACGGGTCGTAAAAAAGGGGAACTAATAAACGGGTCGTAAAACGGCGTGAAAAAACGGAGCGTAAAACGGGTCGTAAAAAATGGGTCGTAAAAAAAACGCACGTAATTTTTTTTATCAAAAAATCTGATTTCAATATATTTGTTTAATAAAAAAAAAAACTGATTTTAGAAAAAAAAAACATTTAATGCAATAGGACAAAAGTATATTAAAAAACAATAAAACTAATAAGACAAAAAAAAAACAAAATTACCTAAATACCCTTTTTGATTAAAATATTAAAGACATAATAAGAAAAAAAGTTTTTAATATTAATGTTAGCTACTTTTAATCTCATCCATCCATCTAGTTGATCTAAGGGCTAAAAAGTGGTTCCCATAGTTCTTACAACTAGAGGTGGTTTTCATTTTAGCGATCCCCTATATATATATATATATTCTCTGTATCATATCCAGATCATAAGTCATGACCAAATTTCTCCAGAACTTTCTTTATCTCTACTTAAACCATCTCCATCCCACCACCACACCTCCACCATCAACACCACCATTACCACCACCATCAACACCACCGTTACCACCACCACTACACCGTCACCACCACAACACCCATCACCGCTGCACCTCCACAACACCCATCGTTGCGCATACACACCATCATCTCATTCGCCTTGTAGAAAGAGGCAGATTCATATGGCAACCCACCATGAAGAAACCAACAAAGGGTACCATATCCAAAACACTAAAAGCCCCAAAAGCTCCTGACCCCTATTCGCCACAGATTTATTCGACAAAAGCAACACAAAAGATTGCCCCAAAAGTACTTTGATGTCAAAGAATCGAAAAACTTTGAAGACACCACAAACACTGGCATGTGTTGAAGATCAGGGTCATACTCAAGACTGTTGACAACAATATGATGAGCAGTATGATTCCTCTTCCACCACCCAATACTAATTCCAGCAAGACAGTTATTGGTCAAGATCTGCTCATACCGATTAAACTTCCGGTCAATCATGATCTGATCATGACCAGAATCATGCCTAA
>JARYGA010040649.1:0-62777 GCA_030545235.1 Helianthus tuberosus
CCACATCTCTTGATGATTTCTCATAGTGTAGATGTTTCTTATTCTTGTATTGATATTAGTTCATGACCCTCCTTGTATGTTTTTACATCAAGTGTAGTGGTGAACCATAAGAGGTACCTAAACGGAAGCTTGTTCTTCCTACCTCCTACATGAATTCTATGACACAATAGAGGTACCTAAATGAAGATTTATCTTCTACCTCATGCTTGAATAATGGACTAAATAATTGTAACACCTCGAAAATTCATGTCCAATAATGTATCGACACTTGTCATAAGCTTTAAACGTGTAAAGAATTACTTTAGAGGGACTAAAGCTGACAAACAAGGAAAGTATGTGAATAAAAGGGTTCAAAATGTCAAAAATGGATGAATATACTTTACAACAACCCTGTACGATGTTTATACCCTTAAACGAATAAATCATGGATCATACGATGCTAATTGTGGAAGAAAGTGAGAGATTACAAACTACAGGGGTTAAATGTGTCAACATGTTTAAAGTATACCTCTGGATGACCTTTTAGCAAACCTGAAGCTTTGTAATGATAAATTATGCTCACTAGAATATGTGATAAAAATTTCACAAGGTTTCGTTAAAGTATGAGAAAGTTATGATAAAATTCATACACGAGGGGTTAAAAGCGTCAACATTGAAATCTAAGGCTTTACGGGTGATCACAAAGTTAACCAAGGACTTAACAAAGTTTGGTTATGCCTTGAGGTCCTTAGAAATCATTTTTGAAGGTTAAAAGTGCAATATGGAAGCTTAAAACCATGTTTGGAAGGACCAGGGGCTGAAATGCAATATTTGAAACTTGTTTAACCTGGACCCAGGCCTAACACGGGTCGCGTAAGCCTAGGCAGGACCCTTACGCGGGCCGCCTGAACACCCCAGCATCAGAAAACTTGGCAGATGTCGGTTTCAGCAAGTTTAACCGACTTAAATGCATGGTTTTTCGATTCTAGGGGCATGTTTAATGGTTTTACTACCCTAGGGACACTTGGGATTATCAGGAATCATCCCATAGACTTATATGTCAAGATCTTGTGCAATCAAAGTACCTATATAAGAAGCTTATTGTTGCAAACATTTGATCACTCGAAACTCTTACAGCTTCACTTCTGGAGATTTTTGGAGCTCAAGCACCCTTCCTAGGAGTCTCTAGTCTTGCTTAGGACCTTTGTAAGTATCATTAACCTTCCTTAATTCTGTTTTGCTTAGTTAATTAGTCTTAAGTCAAATCGTCGTAATTAAGATTTGACTTCGTCATTAATCTTAATTTGTCCAGTCAAAGTCCAAATTGAAAGTACCTATGAGTGGGTAATTATATGGGCAATAAACTCTTAAAAGGGCACCCTCTGATTCCCACTCTAACTAGGTCAATTGTCGAGTCAAAGTTAATCTCAAAAAGTCAACAGAAAGCTTATTTTCAAATTAATGCATAATTAGCAATATAGAAGCTATGCAACCTATTTTTTCATTAATATAACTTGGTAATTAATGTAAGAACATGTCTAAACATGTTCAACTCGACAATTTTCAGTTTAACCTCGGTTCGGAACCGAAAGTCGCAAAAGTAGACTCTTGCTTTGACTTTCAGTTCTGACCCATTAGAGCATAGTTTAGAAAATGTCTTAGAGCCTTATTAGGACCAGGTTTCATATAAGTATAACCCTCTGTGATTATACAACTTGGTTCATTAGTTATCCGATTCATACGCATAATTCCGTTAAATGCCTAAATGTTGACTATTATGCCCATATGACCTTAAAACATGAATTTTGAAAATGTAAAAGAGTAGAAACCTTAGTTGCTGATTTATAAACTTGTACCTAAAATTTGACATCAGTTTGAGGTCTAGATTAAGAGTTATGCTCATTAGCGTAATTGAAAAGCTTTTTATTAATTAAACGGCATAATTAGCGTATAGCCTATCTAAACCCGATTTTTGATACCAAACTTTTTACCCAATGATGTAATATAATATTTTGGGATTTTTAAAGATTTTTATTTATTTTTAGGCTGAGCATAACATAGAGTTCTAATCTTGTTTCGGTTATGTCGGTTTTGCCCTTTTGGGCTATAAAATGAGTTTTACAAATCCTTTTGATACCAAACCTTTTTCTACTGATCTAATATGATAAGTAAAGTATTTTGAACCTTCTGGAATAATAAATATATCAGCTTTCCTTTAAGAACCCGGAAATAGCTCCAAATCGCCTTATTAAGCGTTTTTAACGCATAGTGTGTTTTAAAACTATTTTAAACATATAAGGTTTGATGCCTACTGATATTTTCAGTAAATTTTTATACTTTAGCAGTAAGCAAAAGTTTTAAACTCAGATTTCCAGATTTGACTTTTAAAACCTTAGGTGAAATTACCAAAATGCCCCTTCGGTGCATAGTATGGTTAGAAATGATAAATTTCACATATAGGTTATACCCTACTGATATAACTTAGTAAATTAAGTATTTTTGCTGATTACATTAGACCCGAAACTCAGATTTATAATTAAACTCTTTTATAACCTTTAAAATGACCAAAATACCCCTACGGGGCGTAATTTGAGTTTAAAACCGTTTTGGGCATAATAGAAGATATCTTACTGATGTCACAACATATTTAAGGCATATTAACTTAGGAAACCTATGTATGACTCATTTGGTTACCCGTTACGCACTTTTCGAGTTCGGATCGGCTTAGGTAACTAGTTTGCATATATTAGCCGAAACGGGTCAAACCATAACATTTTTATCTCAAAATCCAGAATGTGTTTAGTTTACCCATATCAAACAAGTATCCAAGCTTGTCGGGTCTAAACCACATTCTAATCCGGTCTTCGCTTGATCATGCGCTTTGGACCGTATCCTCTTTTAAAACTAACTGGTCTAAGCTTAGGCTTAATTAAAGACCCGTTAGGAATCTAATAGGTTATTAAAAAAAAACCTTCGTTCCAGATTAGGAGCCCGGTAAAAGCTAGGTGCACTTGCTGTTTTTTATTTATACTTTGCTCAGGTAAATACTCTTAACTTATTTTCCCTATACGGGCTTGGGATACGGTATTATAATAATACCGTTTGGTCGGGTATTGAATGTTTAATCGTATTGTGATTAAATTATTGAGGTAACTCGTTTTAATCTGTATTGTTTGAAATAAAAGCCTTTAGGGGTTAATGACCATGTCCCGGATATCCTTGGCATCATTATAATAAAATGGCCACGTCTTAAGCACGGGGTGTAGGCGTACACCTGACAGTTGCATAAGGGAAACGATATCTCACTCTCTTGTGGGCCTATACTTGTGGTGTGTCTGTTAATCTTGACTCGGTTTCTAACATCAGGCCCTGAACGTGTAACGAACATGTAAATTTGTATACAAGATTATTTTATATAATTGTCCCAAGTTATAAAAGAATTTTTGTGCCTTGAGCATTCAAACTAATTTTTAAATGTTTTCAAAATGAGTCAGTTAATTATATTTACCAGTGTAAACTGACGTATTTTCCAAAAAGGTTAAGTGACAGGTACTGTACGTAATTGGCTGGGAGCTCAGGGCGTTAATAGGGAATCTCGCAAGTTCTAGATGCCTAAAGTCTGTTGAACAATGTTTCATTTTATTTTCGATCCGCCTGTGGATCTTTTACAATCGTATTTGTAATACTTGATATTACCCTTTATCGGATTGTAATATATTTAACTTTTGCTTCCGCTGTGCATTTAAATTGTGTTGTTTGACTATGATGATATCAACTACGTCACGATACTCCCCACCGGGCCCACCGGTAATACGTGTAAATATCGGGGTGTGACAGGTTGGTATCAGAGCCAACATTGAGTGAATTAAACACTAGCCTTTTGTGTTTAATCTCAATGACACAGTAGCACATTCCTTGACCTTCTGAATCTAGACTTAACATAGGAATACTCTCATCTCTATTCGGAGAATTATTGCCTTCGATTCTATATATTTTAATATGTCGCCAAGCAAAGAAGCCATAATGGAAATTCTCCCCATTTGAAGCCTAGGGAAGGCCGAGCTTCGTACTGCGACTAGGATTAATGTGCA
The DNA here is from genome assembly GCA_030545235.1 of Helianthus tuberosus. Lineage (NCBI taxonomy): Eukaryota > Viridiplantae > Streptophyta > Magnoliopsida > Asterales > Asteraceae > Helianthus > Helianthus tuberosus. Next base: position 4,071 of record JARYGA010040649.1, read on the forward strand.
ACCAAGAAGAAAACAATCCAGAAATAAAATGAAGAAGAAACTCCTTTTGCTGAAGTTCGTTTCCTTAGTAAGTCCTTATATGGGCATACGTATCTTTCAGTCCCTTCGTGGACAACATTATTTCTTTCAAGCCTCGTTTAGTGCAAATTTGTACCTCTTTTGAAATCATTGGAATGTTTTACCTAAATTTCATTTATATCATTATATATGAATATAATATATGAAATAAATCAAAACATCATCCCTTTTTGAAATTGATCTGCTAGTATGTATATTAAAAAGAATCTTAAAGGGGATAACCTAGCTTGAATGTCATTAAGACCTGGCTATGATGGTAACACCTGTTTAAAAGAGATTCAGATTCTTGTTAACATCTGAAAACATGTTAACACTCCTGACAACAGTGATGCGATAAAAACACACTTGTCATCTTTATATTGGGAATTTTCCAACCCCTTATATGGCCTAGTGATTTAGAAATCATGGCTTAAAACATCAAATAGAGATGATCATATTATAAATATTCATAAGTGATGAAATGCCCACGGGCCATATCTATTATCCTAAAAGATAAAAGACAGTTGTAGTCCTTGACTCTCTACCAAGAAAGGTAATGAACTATGTTCAAACCTTAACGCCTTGATTCTCTAAAATCATGGCCTATAAATTTAAAAACTGTCCTTGTGACTAGGCCTGTTGTGCCACTTTAATATCCTTAATGTATTATATACTAGGATAAATATAATAAAAATACTAATATAATTAACCAATTAACCAATATGGTTTATATTACCATGGTTAATGAAACGTCAAAAATGATGATTCCATAGTAACCTCTGAATAAATCTTTGCTAATATTTATGTAGCAATCAAGCTACATGGCTGGATCGGTTGAGGATAACAGCCACCCGAGGGAGAATAATGATTCTACCAGAGTTAATATAACTGGTGCGGAACTGCAGGCATTAATAGATAATGCTGTTACTCGAGCTCTTGACAGACAATATAATGAATCAAGTGACATACACTCTAAGACTCTATATGTGGCTCGTAGTAAGCCCCCTTCTAAATCACACGAGTCAAAGGAGGACGATGTTCATAACTCGTCAAATCAGAGGAGTGTTCCGTCTGGACAGGTTGTGCTTAATCAAGAGCCACGTGTTAAAACCTGTTCATATAAATATTTCGTCTCCTGCAAGCCCAGAGACTTCACAGGAGAAAAGGGAGCCATAGATTGCATGACGTGGCTCGATGAGATGGACACCGTTGTTGATATTAATGGATGTGCAGAGCCAGACATTGTGAAGTTTGTTTCACAATCCTTTAAAGGATAAGCTCTAACTTGGTAGAGGTCACTAATCCAAGCTACTGGGAAAATCCCGTTGTATAATCTGACATGGGATCAGTTTGCTGCTCTTATCAAAGAAAATTACTGTCTTCAACATGAAGTTGAGAAAATCGAGACTGATTTCTTGACATTGGTCATGAAGAACCTAGATTGTCAGACATATCTTACAAGTTTCAATACCATGTCTCGATTGGTTCCTTACTTGATCACACCAGAGCCAAAGCGTATAGCTCGCTTTATTGGAGGTCTAGCCCCAGAAATCAAGGCAAGCGTGAAAGCATCGATACCTACTACATTCAAGTCAGCGGCAGATCTGTCGCTATCTCTCACACTCGATGTAGTCAGAAACAAGGCTGCCAAAACTTCTGAAGATGGAAAGTGTAAGAGGGAGGATGAGAATTCTCATCGCTCCAATAAGAAGAAAAAGAGGAACTCTGAGGATAAGAAAATTCCCGGGTTTAAGAGAGACAACCCGCAGTCAGGTGAAAAGACCAGGTGCAAAACATGTAGGAAATACCACCTCGGGAAATGCAGATTTGAATCTCAGCCGCTACCTTGTGGAATATGCAAGTCCAAGTAGCATAAAACCTTAGAATGCAAGAAGTTGAAGGACGCAACCTGTTACGGTTGCAACGAAAAAGGGCATATCAAGACTAACTGCCCTAGGAATCAGAAGAAGCCTGAAGAGGCCAAGAAAGCAAACGCGTGAATCTTCTAGATAAACACTCAGGAGGCAGTACAGAAATATAACATCAGGTACCTTCCATATCAATGATGTTTAGGCGGAAATTTGTTTAATTCTGGCAAAGATAAGTCTATTGTGGACAATACACATTGTAAGCTGTTGTATCCGCCTATTAGGATCTTAGGCTTATAGCGCGAGGTAGAATTGGCCGATAATATTTAGAGGCTGCTTCAACAACCTTAGATGGATGCTTTGTATCCATTAGGAAACACTCTTATCCAATATCCTAATGTCAAGCTTTCAAGCTATCCAAAAATCATTAATATGATCAAGACAGATGTGATAATTGATCCCCTGTCAAAAAGGTGATGGACTAGGTCCAAACCTAAATTGCCATTAATGGTCTTTTATGGCCTAGGCTAAGTATAATTGATATATATACATATCTAAAGGACGTTCATTGAGAATGTTCGTACTATATCCGCCTGTATGGTTTAACGATGCCCTGGTTAGTATATATTAGGTCATCAGGATGATGAATAACGGTTGTTGGATTGCAACTAAATAATTGTTTTATTTGGTGATAGGAACCAAATATCGAGTATAACAAACTCGGATAAGACAGCCGTTGATCGTGTTATGGATGATACGACACCTGTTAATGATACTACAATTGTGAACCTTAGAATTTCCAAGGATGTTCTTCAGACTATGATAGACGCAGCTGTTGGAAAAGCTGTGAAGAAGGCCGTGAAAAAGTTCAAAGAGCCCAATGCTACTTGCTCCAAATCTCATCCAAGACCACCCTTCATTACTCACAAGAAGGATCTCGTCCATGCCTCTAATGCAGAGGATGAACTAAAAAGGAAAAGGGAGGAAGATAACTCCAAGAGTTCTAAGAAGAAGAACAAACAATAGTCCAACCAGAAACCTGTATGCAAGACCTGCAAGAAGCGCCATTATGGGAAGTGCAGGTACGAATCAAAATCCCAATCACAACCTAGGGCTTGTGGGATCTGTAAATCTAGTAAGCATAAAACATTAGAATGCAAAAAGATAGGAGATGCGACTTGTTATAACTGCAATGAGAAGGGGCATATCAAATCAAATTGCCCAAAATATGCAAAGAAGCTTGAAGAAGTTAAGGAGACCTACGCTAGGGTCTTTCAAAGGGGTGCAAAGGAGGCCATACAAGATGACAATGTTATAACCGGTACGTTCCTTATCAATGTATACGTAAGGGCATTGTTTGATACAGGTGTAGATAAGTCATTTATGTGTAATAAATTTTGTAAGTTATAAATCTGCCTGTTAGAACCCGAAGCCTAGAATATGAAGTAGAATAAATGCAAAAAATTCTGTTTTGAATCAGGTATCAATAAATCCTTCATAAATTATAAGTATAACAAACTCTTAAACTCTTCCATAAGAACCCTAGACATTAAGTGTAAGGTAAAACTTACAGGAGGAAAATTATAGGGACCATTTCTGCTGTTCCTGTCAGAAATCTTCAGTCGTGAAATTCTAGTATACCCTCTACCCGGATGAAGTGCATCATCATATGAAATTGATATCTCTCGATCTCTATCGATTGCGGATACCAGATGGTATGACAAAAGCGCCATATGAGGATTGATGTATCTTAATATGTTCCATAGATTGCTTCCATGCCTGATCAGTATGGAGGTTTAATGCATGGAACCACAAGGATATTCCAATGGTCATACGGTATTAAAGTCAGCTAATGGTATTCAAAGAAGATATCTAGAATGGAATTATCCAAGTAACTGTCTCTGATTAAGGAATTCGTGGACTCGTAACGTGAATGTGTCACTTATCTGACACAGACAATGATAGATGGACTGGAGCCTGAGAATTGGAAAATTTCTGTAACCTCCTTGTGTCTTGATTATCTTCTCCACCGACTACCATGTTCATTTCCTGAAAAGTTAGTAAAGTTAAGATTTACATCCCGCATAGGGCTGCATTATTGTGAAATCTCCATGTCGATTAGTACCATCATTATTGGAAGAATCAAAACCCTGATTAAGTAAGTTTTTAGGATAAGGGTCCATAAAGCCTAATTCAATATTCAAAGAAATTAGTATCATTAATCAAGAAAGACGGTTCATCTTGCTTATGCATTGATTACCGCAACCCTATGTAGGAAGCGATTAATAATCGCCATCAGCTACCCAGGATCGTCGATTGGTTCGAATATCGGCAAGGATTAGCTATTCCTTAAGATTGGTTTTAAGCTATAGTCGAAATAACCATCTCACCTTAAATAAGCTATTTTATAACTAATAGTCGATATAGAAGTATCAAGGCTGCTCCTTTGGAGACCTTGTATAAATGAAATGTTATACATCTGTTATTGGACAGAAGTTTAGTAAGTCCAGTTATCAGGATCTGAAAGTTGCCTTGAAAACAACGAATAAGACCAAACAAATCCATAATCATCTGTAAGTTGCTAGTATTCGGCAGAAAATCAAGGATTAATGAGTAGCAACCCTCCTAAGTTCATGTTAAGAAATAAGGTTCAACAAAAGATATCACCCAGGAAGGGTGTGCCAATTTGTTAATTATCAGGCTAGTTAAGCTCTGAATATATGGAATCATTTGAAGGAATCGAATGTATCCAGATCAAATAGTTCATAAGCTAAAACCTATTTAAGGAGCTTGGCGGAGCTCGCAATGCATTGCACATTAATGATTTAAGGACGTGTTTCACCAATAAGTCGAGAAGCATTATTACATAATGATATGCAGGTTTATGATATGATGAGAAACCTGTATCGATTAAGGATCGACAGGTTAAGAAGCTCCAAAAAGGATACATGTACCTATTATAGAGGTCAACTTGGGAGCTTGGAGAGGCTCCAGATATGCTATAGAAGTTAAGTCCATTATGTGACAAAAAGTACTTCCAGCATTTAAGCAAATATCGAGGTCGAGATTTATTTTAAGGGGGTGAGGATGTAACACCTCGAAAATTCATGTCCAATAATGTATCGACACGTGTCATAAGCTTTAAACGTGTAAAGAATTACTTTAGAGGGACTAAAGCTGACAAACAAGGAAAGTATGTGAATAAAAGGGTTTAAAATGTCAACAATGGATAAATATACTTTACAACAACCCTGCACGATGTTTATACCCTTAAACGAATAAATCATGGATCATACGAGGCTAATTGTGGAAGAAAGTGAGAGATTACAAACTACAGGGGTTAAATGTGTCAACATGTTTAAAGTATACCTCTGGATGACCTTTTAGCAAACCCGAAGCTTTGTAATGATAAATTATGCTCACTAGAATATGTGATAAAAATTTCACAAGGTTTCGTTAAAGTATGAGAAAGTTATGATAAAATTCATACACGAGGGGTTAAAAGCGTCAACATTGAAATCTAAGGCTTTACGGGTGATCACAAAGTTAACCAAGGACTTAACAAAGTTTGGTTATGCCTTGAGGTCCTTAGAAATCATTTTTGAAGGTTAAAAGTGCAATATGGAAGCTTAAAACCATGTTTGGAAGGACCAGGGGCTGAAATGCAATATTTGAAACTTGTTTAACCTGGACCCAGGCCTAACACGGGCCGCGTAAGCCCAGGCAGGACCCTTACGCGGGCCGCCTGAACACCCCAGCATCAGAAAACTTGGCAGATGTCGGTTTCAGCAAGTTTAACCTACTTAAATGCATGGTTTTTCGATTCTAGGGGCATGTTTAATGGTTTTACTACCCTAGGGACACTTGGGATGATCAGGAATCATCCCATAGACTTATATGTCAAGATCTTGTGCAATCAAAGTATCTATATAAGAAGCTTATTGTTGCAAACATTTGATCACTCACTTGAAACTCTTACAACTTCACTTCTGGAGATTTTTGGAGCTCAAGCACCCTTCCTAGGAGTCTCTAGTCTTGCTTAGGACCTTTGTAAGTATCATTAACCTTCCTTAATTCTGTTTTGCTTAGTTAATTAGTCTTAAGTCAAACCATCGTAATTAAGATTTGACTTCGTCATTAATCTTAATTTGTCCAGTCAAAGTCCAAATTAAAACTAACCGGTCTAAGCTTAGGCTTAATTAAAGACCAGTTAGGAATCTAATAGGTTATTAAAAAAAAAACCTTCGTTCCAGATTAGGAGCCCGGTAAAAGCTACGTGCACTTGCTGTTTTTGATTTATACTTTGCTCAGGTAAATACTCTTAACTTATTTTCCCTATACGGGCTTGGGATACGGTATTATAATAATACCGCTTGGTCGGGTATTGAATGTTTAATCGTATTGTGATTAAATTATTGAGGTAACTCGTTTTAATCTGTATTGTTTGAAATAAAAGCCTTTAGGGGTTAATGACCATGTCCCGGATATCCTTGGCATCATTATAATAAAATGGCCACGTCTTAAGCATGGGGTGTAGGCGTACACCTGACAGTTGCATAAGGGAAACGGTATCTCACTCTTTTGTTGGCCTATACTTGTGGCGTGTCTGTTAATCTTGACTCGGTTTCTAACATCAGGCCCTGAACGTATAACGAACATGTAAATCTGTATACAATATTATTTTATATAATTGTCCCAAGTTATAAAAGAATTTTTGTGCCTTGAGCATTCAAACTAATTTTTAAATGTTTTCAAAATGAGTCAGTTAATTGTATTTACCAGTGTAAACTGAAGTATTTTCCAAAAAGGTTAAGTGGCAGGTACTGTACGTAATTGACTGGGAGCTCAGGGTGTTAATAGGGAATCTCGCAAGTTCTAGATGTCTAAAGTCTGTTGAACAATGTTTCATTTTATTTTCGATCCGCCTGTGGATCTTTTACAACCGTATTTGTAATACTTGATATTACTCTTTATCGGATTGTAATATATTTAACTTTTGCTTCCGCTGTGCATTTAAATTGTGTTGTTTGACTATGATGATATCAACTACGTCACGATACTCCCCACCGGGCCCACCGGTAATACGTGTAAATATCGGGGTGTTACAATAATACATATAATACTTATACATATATATATATACTATTCGAACCCTTGATGGTGGACTTGTGTTCATTCGTCAAGATATTAGAATAACATCATCTAAAACATAAGACTTGTTATGATTCTAATGAGTATGTTACTCATGAAAACATTAACCCTTGAGGTTCCATAGTGTAAAAAACAAGTACTTATGATTAAGGATGATTACTTTCGAATACATATATTCTTGTGTTTTAACTTCCTAAAATCCCTTAATCTTCCGTTAACTCCCAAAACTCACACACCTACGTTCTTTTGTGTAGAAGGATAAGGTGCTCCAACTAGCTAAATCCAACAACCAACTTACTCTCGGATTCAAGTAGAAGACTTGCAAAACCGTGAGTATACTCGAATTCCCCTCTTTACTTTTACCACTTTTGGGGTGTAACATGTTTACTTACCAAAACTTACACATGAACATTTTACTTTAATGCACAAACATTCCTATAACATGCTTGTATACATGATTGCTTGATACTTTAAACTTGGGTTGAGGACATCTTGTGTTAGACTTATCATTAACTTCGTACGAGCCTATCCGTGACATATGTAGCGCTATAGGATTAACGCACCGCCCGTAGACTTGTGGTTATGTCATGAGCATATTGCGTTTCATCATTGGTTTGATATGTTAGACACATGCCGAATTTAAGGTTTATCTTGTATCACATGCTTGCTATGAGGAATTGTTTAATCATCTTTTTATGCTATGTACGTACCATACTTGTATACTCGTCTTTGCTTTTGCATTGAATTGTATTTTAAACATGTTACAGGTTGAGGATGATGATTGCTATGAAATGAAGTAGCGACGATGCCTAGATACACATTTAGACGTGTTAGGTTTAAAATGTTGTATCAAATTTTGTTATTTTTATTTCGAACATGTTGTTATTTGAGTTTATGTAATGTTTGACAATTAAAAGTTATGAAATGAAATGGGATTTATTTAAATATTGTCACAATAGTGTTATGAAGTCTCTTGCAATCTTGTTTTCGTCTCACTCTGATGTTTCCGCCATCGGTTGGGGTGTGACAGATTGGTATCAGAGCCATAACTATAGGGAATTAGGTAGAATTGCCATGTTCGACCTAGTCTATAGTAGGAACCATATTTTTGACCATTCTCGTTATATGCTTAAAATGTTATTCTTCCTACTTTGCTTCTTTCTCTTCTTTTTGGTCTTAATATTTACATAATGTCTTTCCTAAGACATTTTACATAATACACTTGAAGACACTCTTTATACAAAAGAGACGAGTTTACCAAAATAGGCGTGAAACCCACAATTTGGTAACGACTTGCATTCCGCTTATTCTTATTTTGCACGAAATTTCGCCATTAAGCTAGGAGTGAAATCCACATCTTAATGGTAAATTTTCAATTCAAACTCTAGTGGACCCTCGTCAAAGTGTCGAAATTATATTTTGACCTGACGAGCACCAACCACATTAGGGTACGAAATCGTCAAGTTAGGGTTGAAACCCGCACCTTGTCGATTAAGTCCCATCCCTCGATTTTCGATCTCGCCAAAGTTTCGATTTTTTCAATCGATTAGAGACGTGTAGTAACTGGAAGGGTAAGATACCGTTAATCGCTTCTCGACGAGAGTATCTTACCTATAGGCCAAAGCATGTTTCTCTAATTTGAAAGGACTTTCGATTCACTTTGGAATAGTCGACGTTTCTCTACCCGAAACAATCTTATGTTTTATGAGCCTCTCTTTTATGTGATTCAATTTATATGAGATTTTATACTTGTTACTTCGTTCATTTCAAATCAGTTACACATTTTGCACGTCTCGCGCAATCAAAAACAATAATAATCCTCGTGAATAAACTAAATTTATGCTCTTTTATGCATTCATACGTGTTATACTTGTTGAATACATGTTGGAAACTTATGCTTTACATGAATTTTACATGATTCGTGAACATCTACGTGCTTTCACATACAAAAACCTTGTTTTTCAAAAATTTATGATCAAGTCTCATCCTTTCCTTTTCTTTCAAACTTCTAGATGGCATCTCCAAGCTCATCAAAGAAGACCAAATACAAGAGGGGTTCCAACCACGACTCCATCTCCAAAGAAGAATTGGTCGGGCTCATCGCTGAACATATGGCCGATCAAATGGCTCGAGTTATACCCGGTATCGTTAGCCGCATCCAAACCACCACCGATACGCCTCATGACTCCGTGGACTCCAAGGTGGAAAAGCCAAAGCCACCTTTTCTCTTCAAACAATTCATGGCTTGTAGACCACAGGAATTCACTGGAAAAGATGGTGCTACCGCACTACTCTCGTGGTTTGATGCCATGGAAATCACCTTTCGTCAGAGTGGTTGTCCTGACGACCTACGCACCCAAAATGCCACAAGGGTGTTCTGATCAAGGGCTCTTGATTGGTGGACCTCTGAACGAGGTGCAAGGGGTGAGGACTCCGCCCACGCGTTGCCATGGGCTGAGTTGAAAAGGATTATGAAAGAGGAATTTTGTCCGCCGCACGAGATAAGAAAGTTAGAAAGTGAGTTTTGGCACCTCAAGCAGGTGGATGACGACAACGATGGTTTAACCCTTCGTTTCAAACAGCTTAGTATCCTTTGCCCAGGACAGGTTGATACACCTGAAAAAGCCATCAACAAATACATCCACTGCTGCCCTGATTCTTTCATGAACCTCATGGAAGCTGCTTGCCCAGCCACTATTGAGGATACCTTTCGTTTAGCTGCCCGTTTGAACAGTAACCATGTCATGCGAAGAAATACCTCGAAAACCCTGCTGAAAACCGCCCATCAAGCAACCGTTGAACCCACTGATAAACACTCCTCCACCAAGAAAAACCGAGGCAAGAAGCGGAAGGCTTCGAGCCAAAATTGCGCGGTTGTCACTCCGCCAAACCCACAACCCCTACAAGCTATGCCTGCTTTAGCCAACGAGGAAACTCCACGCAAAGGTTACACTGGGACACAACCTAAGTGTGGCCAATGTCAGTACCATTACCCTCCCAACGTTCCGTGCCGCAAGTGCACCAAGTGTGGCCGATATGGGCATTTTTCTCAAAACTGCCGCGTATCCCCTCTGGCCAATCAAAACCAAGCCTTGGTAGCTCAAAACCCTGTCCCCAATCAAGTTCGGAACCAAGTCGCTCCTGTGCGAGTGTGCTTTAACTGTGGTGATGTCAACCATATGGCTAACGTCTGTCCTCAATGAAATCAGCCTCAGCAACAGTAGCAGCAGCAGCCGCCTCAACAACAGCCACAACAAGCTCAACAACCTGCTAGAGGCCGAGCTTTTGTCATTACCGCCGCTCAGGCTCAGAATGCCAACGATGTCATTACTGGTACGTTCCTTGTGAACCATGTTTATGCTTCTTGCCTATTTGATACTGGCGCCGATAGAAGTTTTGTTTCGTTAGAATTTGAACAATTGCTTAAGTGTAAACGCTCTAAGTTGCCAAAATCTTTCGCTGTCGAAGTCGCTGATGGTAAATCCGTCGCTGTCGACTCCGTCCTTTCCAATTGTTCTTTGATTCTTAACGATCCTACGTTCTCAATCGACCTCATACCCATGCAAATGGGTAGTTTCGACGTCATAGTAGGTATGGACTGGCTTAGGCGAGTTCGTGCTGAAGTTGTCTGTTCTGGGAAGTTTATTCGCCTGCCTCTTCCAAACGGTAATTCCCTACACGTCTATGGCGATAAACCTTCTCAAGGTCTTAAGCTTATGTCATGTATCCAAGCGAACAAATGCTTGCGCAAGGGTACCTTCGCCTTTCTCGCCCACATTGTGGAAAAGAAGGACAAAGGCCCAAGCATAAGTGATGTTCCCGTCGTACGTGATTTCCCCGATGTGTTTCCCGACGATCTTCCTGGTCCGCCTCCTGCTCGTTCTGTCGACTTTCGCATCGATCTAGTGCCAGGCGCAACGCCCATCGCTAAGTCTCCTTATCGTTTAGCACCCTCTGAGATGCAAGAGCTCTCGAGTCAACTCCAAGAGCTTCTTGATAAAGGCTTTATACGCCCTAGTACTTCTCCTTGGGGCGCTCCCGTTTTGTTCGTCAAGAAGAAAGATGGGTCATTTCGTATGTGTATTGACTATCGTGAGCTCAATAAGCTTACTGTCAAGAACCGATACCCACTTCCTCGCATCGATGACCTCTTTGATCAATTGCAAGGCGACCTATTTCTCAAAGATCGATCTTCGTTCTGGATATCATCAACTTTGAGTTCTCGAAGAAGATGTACCTAAAACCGCCTTTCGTACACGATATGGTCACTATGTGTTCGTGGTCATGCCCTTTGGTTTGACCAATGCACATGCTGTTTTCATGGATTTGATGAACCGCGTGTGCAAAGCATACTTGGACCGTTTCGTGATTGTTTTCATCGACGATATCCTCATCTACTCTAAGACGCGAGGAGAGCATGAGCGACACTTGTGTCTTATCCTTGAACTTCTTCGTACTGAACATCTATACGCCAAATTCTCCAAGTGCAAATTTTGGTTAAAAGAGGTTCAATTCCTTGGTCATACTGTCAACGAACTTGGTATTCACGTTGAACCCGCTAAAATCGAAGCAGTGAAGAATTGGAATGCACCTAAATCTCCGTCTGAAATTCGTTCGTTTCTTGGTCTTGTTGGTTATTATCATCGTTTTATCTCCAACTTTTCAAAAATCGCCGTCCCTTTGACCTCCTTATCTCAAAAAGAGAAACCTTTTGTTTGGGGTCCCGAACAAGAGGAGTCTTTTTCAAACGCTCAAGGACATGCTTTGTAATGCTCCTATCCTAGCGCTTCCTGATGGTAATGATGACTTCGTCGTGTATTGCGATGCTTCAAACCTTGGCCTTGGTTATGTCCTTATGCAACGCGACAAGGTTATCGCTTACGCGTCAAGGCAACTCAAAATACATGAGAAAAACTATACTACTCATGACCTTGAACTTGGCGCAGTTGTTTTTGCGTTGAAGATTTGGCGACACTACCTTTATGGTACTAAGTGTGTGGTCTTCACCGACCATAAGAGCCTCCAACACATCTTCGACCAAAAGGAACTGAACATGCGTCAACGTCGTTGGGTGGAACTGTTAAATGACTACGACTGCAAAATCAAATACCATCCAGGTAAAGCGAACATAGTAGCCGACGCCCTTAGTCGTAAAACTCATGTGAAGGGTATTCGTTGCCTCCAACTTGTTAACGATCTTCAATGCCGTATTCGTGAAGCTCAATACGCCACCATTAACGAAGGTAGTCTCACTGAAGAGATACGAGGCGCTAAGGAACATGAGCTCGTGTCTAAATCCGATGGTATTTTATACTATCTCAATCGTATCTGGATCCCTAATCGTGAAAACCTCCGAGACTTTCTCATGAATGAGGCACACAAAACAAGGTATTCTGTTCACCCTGGTGCTGATAAGATGTACCACGACATGCGTACATCCTATTGGTGGCCTAGGATGAAGAGAGATATCGCCTCATACGTTGCGAAATGTCTTACGTGCTCAAAGGTGAAAGCTGAACATCAACGTCCCTCTGGCTTGCTCAAACAACCAGAAATTCCTGTCTGGAAATGGGAGAACATTGCCATGAATTTTATCACTAAGCTCCCTCGCGCTTCTTCTGGTCATGATAGTATTTGGGTGATCGTGGATCGATTGACCAAATCAGCTCACTTTCTTCCTATTCGTGAAGATTTCAAAGTCGAGAAATTGGCTAGAATCTACACTGATAAGATCATTTGTCGTCATAGTACCCCCATTGACATCATTTCCGATCGTGATGCTCGTTTTACGTCACGTCTCTGGCAAACTTTCCAATCTGCTATGGGTACTGTTCTTAACCTTAGCACCGCTTTTCATCCTCAGACAGACGGTCAAACCGAGCGTACTATCCAAACTTTAGAGGATATGCTTTGTTCTTGCGTAATAGATTTTGGTGGCAACTGGGATTGACACTTGCCTTTGATCGAATTCTCGTACAATAACAGTTATCATGCGAGTATTCAAATGGCACCTTTCGAAGCATTGTATGGTCGCAAGTGCCGTTCGCCTATTTCTTGGAATGAGGCCGGTGAATCTCAATTCACTGGTCCCGAGCTTATACAAGAAGCAACGGACAAGATTTTACATGTTCGAGACAATTTACTGAAAGCCAGGAGCCGACAAAAGAGTTACGCTGACAAGCGTCGCAAACCCTTGGAATTCGAGACATGTGACTTAGTACTTCTCAAGGTATCCCCTTGGAAGGGCGTGGTTCGATTTGGTAAGAAAGGGAAACTCGCACCTCGCTACGTTGGTCCTTTCAAGATCCTCGAAAGAATTGGCAAGGTTGCGTATAGACTGGACCTACCTGAAGAACTCAACAATGTACATCCTATTTTACACGTGTCAAACTTAAAGAAGTGTCTAGCTGACGAAGGGCTTCAAGTTCCACTCGAGGACCTTCAAATCAACGAGACCTTGCATTTTGTGGAAAAACTCGTCGAAATCATGGATCAAGGAGTCAAGTTATTAAGGCACAGTAAAATTCCTATTCGTCAAGGTTCGATGGGAAGGTAAATGTGGCGTTGAATTCACTTGGGAACTCAAGAGTCACATGAAGACGAAGTATCCGCATCTTTTCCCTACATATTCCTAAATTTCGAGACGAAATTCCCGAAAGGAAGGGAGACTGTAACGCCCTGCTTATTTGTACTTTCCATTTATATCAAGTCTTGTTCGTGTTTCTATTTTTGGAAACCTTGTGTTCTTGTAATCGTTCCTTTTTTTGTAACCGTTGTAAAATCCGAGACTTGGATCATAAATGAAACTCGTATTTTGTTAATTACATGTCATACATACTTTATACATGCTCATACATTCAATTTCGTGAAACCATTGATGCTTATCCGTAATTCTAGGAAACTATGTGCTAAACTTGTAAATACGCGAAACTTATGCATAAAACGTGTTTCGATCATAAACGATACATAAATACGACATTCATATGCTTAATTATACTTTGATTATGTTCCTCATACTTTATTTGGCCTTAAACTATGCTAAAATGGCGAAACTAGTCCCTAAAACACCCTAAATGCCCTAAATAACAAACTAGAGGGGCCTAGTTGCAATTTAATGAAAGTTCAGCCCACACCTCCATACCAGCCACGTAGACTTATGTCTATGTCTACGCTGGCCGTCTAAAACCTCCCAGAACCATCAGCCTCTTTCTCTTCGCGATTTTGAGCGGGATTTGATGTTTTCTTGAGTTTAAACCGAGTTTTAGCATTAATTATCCCCCCAAAACCAACCCTAATCACTTCCTTATAAATACCCAAGGCCTCCCAAGTATTTTACACTTTAGAAACACTCTCAACACTCACTCAAACTCTCAAATTCGTAGCTGAAAGTGCAGGTTCGGGCAGAAACATCAAGCTCCACTAAAGTGAGCATAACTTCTTCATTACTCATCCGTTTTAGCTCATTCTTTTTCCAGAACGCTTGGCTTGACCTTAGCTTCGATTGCATGGGTATTTCACAGAGAATAAGGCCCTGGAACTCCGGCAAATAGGCTCCAAAGTGCACTGTTTTCATTCATCTTTACTAAACATTGTTTATACTTGTGCAAACTTGAGTTTAACTCACTCAAACCCACGTCCTTATGCTTATAACCTCTTCCATGGTTGGTTAAGCTTAAAAACGGGGCTGAGACATACAAAATCAGAGGTTAATCCTCAAATACTTTCTGTTTTGTTTAGGGTTTTTGACCCACAAGTGGTGTTCAAGCTTCAAGCTTGATGAAGGTGTGATTGTGGACTAACTTGGGTTGTCCAACATAAAATCCCCACATCTCTTGATGATTTCTCATAGTGTAGATGTTTCTTATTCTTGTATTGATATTAGTTCATGACCCTCCTTGTATGTTTTTACATCAAGTGTAGTGGTGAACCATAAGAGGTACCTAAACGGAAGCTTGTTCTTCCTACCTCCTACATGAATTCTATGACACAATAGAGGTACCTAAATGAAGATTTATCTTCTACCTCATGCTTGACTAATGGACTAAATAATACATATAATACTTATACATATATATATACTATTCGAACCTTTGATGATGGACTTGTGTTCATTCGTCAAGATATTAGAATAACATCATCTAAAACATAAGACTTGTTACGATTCTAATGAGTATGTTACTCATGAAAACATTAACCCTTGAGGTTCCATAGTGTCAAAAACAAGTACTTATGATTAAGGATGATTACTTTCGAATACATATATTCTTGTGTTTTAACTTCCTAAAATCCCTTAATCTTCCGTTAACTCCCAAAACTCACACACCTACGTTCCTTTGTGTAGAAGGACAAGGTGCTCCAACTAGCTAAATCCAACAACCAACTTACTCTCGGATTCAAGTAGAAGACTTGTAAAACCGTGAGTATACTCGAATTCCCCTCTTTACTTTTACCACTTTTGGGGTGTAACATGTTTACTTACCAAAACTTACACATGAACATTTTACTTTAATGCACAATCATTCCTATAACATGCTTGTATACGTGATTGCTTGATACTTTAAACTTGGGTTGAGGACATCTTGTGTTAGACTTATCATTAACTTCGTACGAGCCTATCCGTGACATATGTAGCGCTATAGGATTAACGCACCGCCCGTAGACTTGTGGTTTTGTCATGAGCATATTGCGTTTCATTATTGGTTTGATATGTTAGACGCATGCCGAATTTAAGGTTTATCTTGTATCACATGCTTGCTATGAGGAATTGTTTAATCATCTTTTTATGCTATGTACGTACCATACTTCTATACTCGCCTTTGCTTTTGCATTGACTTGTATTTTAAACATGTTACAGGTTGAGGATGATGATTGCTATGAAATGAAGTAGCGACGATGCCTAGATACACATTTAGATGTGTTAGGTTTAAAATGTTGTATCAAATTTTGTTATTGTTATTTCGAACATGTTGTTATTTGAGTTTATGTAATGTTTGGCAATTTGAAGTTATGAAATGAAATGGGATTTATTTAAATATTGTCACAATAGTGTAATGAAGTCTCTTGCAATCTCGTTTTCGTCTCACACCGATGTTTCCGCCATCGGTTGGGGTGTGACATCGGGCACTCGACTAGGTGATCAGGTCACCGTGGATCCATTTTGTTGCAGTCCATTTCTCACCTTCGATGACGGGGCAGCTGCCATGTAAGCTTAATACATTGGTTGTAGCATTCGGGTGAAGGCTAAAGAACAGCAATGCATCACCCTTCCTAGGCTTCACTGCAAATTTGAAAGTCAAATGGTCAACTACTCTATAAAGATGGATCTTGTTCTTATTGAGTCTTCACATGTTACAAAATCTATGCCAACAATAATAAGTTTTGAGAGTAAAATGCCATTTTCGTCCCTGAGGTTTGGCTACTTTGGCGACTTTCAATCAAAGGTTTGTTTTTCCACATCTAGATCCAAAAGGTTTGAAATCTTACCATTTTCATCTCATACATTAACTCCATCCATTTTTTAACGTTAAGTCAGGTGTATTTTCATCTTTTTAGATTTTTTGTGATAATTAAAGGGTTTGGGTGGGAAGAAAGTCAACAAAGGTGGATCTCTATTTCTTATAGTGTTTTTTATTTTAATTAAAAATGTCTAAAAAGACGGAGATGTCCCTCATTTAACGGAGAAAAATACAAAAAGAGATGAATTATTAATACCCACCAGTAAATACAAAAAGAGATGAACTATTAAATACCCACCAGTTGAATAAGATGATCACACTCTGCATCAGTTAAAAAGTTTCGATACAAAAACGCCCTGCAAACATCACAAATTCAACCTTTTATCACACGTTTTCAAATAATCACACAATCAAGAATGTACAAATAATAATAATATCATTCTAAACAAATCTAGGATGCCACGAAATTTGGGTGACCCGAGTAGGATCAAACGGGTGACCATACGAATCACCATTCGGCAACCCAATCACTGACGCACGTTTGCACAACAAAAACATCAAAATTTAATCACCAATTCGTCAAAATTGGGTTTACAGAACCCTACCTTGAAGACTGAATAGAGAAATTGGGGAAGAACAAGAGGAAACAGAGGAAGTAGGAAAAAAAGACGAAAACCCATTATAGATCTTGGATGAATTGCAAAACCCTTTAGGGGATTTTGTTAATTGTGAAGAGGGGTTTATGGAATGATTTTGTTTTAATCTGAATTTTATGAATATTAATGGGAGAAGCAATCGGGTAATGAAGTTGAATATTAAACAGGTGAATTGAGGTTAAATGGGTCAAAGGGGGCGCCCACTGGATTGGGTTTTGAGTGAGTTGAAGAAGAAGAATTGAATTCGATTGATGGGTTGGTATTTGGTAATGGTATGGAGGAAAATATGGGAAGGTAGGGGTGCTAAAAAAATCCGTATCCGAAATCGAATCTGAAATATCCGAAAATCCGTATCCGAAATATCCGAAATTTCGGATATTCGAATCTGAAATATCTTTTTCCCGCATTCCCCACTTCAGATTACATACTCCTCCATTTACACAAATATTCATACGATAGCGGGGCTATAAAAACAAATACACATAACAAACTCTGTAAATATAGATACGGGAAAGCAATATCTACTAACAAACTTTGCAACTCTTCCTACAATACCGACACCTTCACCCGAGCCGACCATGTAAACAGGATTCTTTTTGCATTCACCGGTAGCAGCCCATACTGGGCAATTTACATTTTCATCTTTGCACTCGTCGTCACTTGTGCTACTTGATTTGTCAAAGTTTCAGACATGGATCCATTTTGTTGCAGACCATTTCTCACATTCGATGACGGGGCAGCTGCCATGTAAGCTTAATACATAGGTTGTAGCGTTCGGGTAAAGGCTAAAGAACAGCAATGCATCACCCTTCCAAGGCTTCACTGCAAATTTGAAAGTCAAATGGTCAACTTCTCTATAAAGAAGGATCCACTGGATTGGGTTTTGAGTGAGTTGAAGAAGAAGAATTGAATTTGATGGATGGGTTGGTATTTGGTAATGGTATGGAGGAAAATATGGGAAGGTGGGGGTGCTCAAAAAAATCCGTATCCGAAACCGAATCTGAAATATCCGAAAATCCGTATCCGAAATATCCGAAATTTCGGATATCCGAATCTGAAATATCTTTTTCCCGCATTCCCCACTTCACATTACATACTCCTCCATTTACGCAAATATTCATACGATAGCGGGGATATAAAAACAAATACACATAACAAACTCTGTAAATATAGATACGGGAAGGCATTATCTACTAACAAACTTTACAACTCTTCCTACAATACCCGACACCTTCACCAGAGCCGACCATGTAAACAGGATTCTTTTTGCATTCACCGGTAGCAGCCCATACTGGGCAATTTACATTTTCATCTTTGCACTCGTCATCACTTGTGCTACCTGATTTGTCAAAGTTTCAGACATGGATCCATTTTGTTGCAGACCATTTATCACCTTCGATGACGGGGCAGCTGCCATGTAAGCTTAATACATCGGTTGTAGCGTTCGGGTGAAGGCTAAAGAACAGCAATGCATCACCCTTCTTAGGCTTCACTGCAAATTTGAAAGTCAAATGGTCAACTACTCTATAAAGATGGATCTTGTTCTTATTGGGTCTTCACATGTTACAAAATCTATGCCAATAATAAGTTTTGAGAGTAAAATGCCATTTTCGTGCCTAAGGTTTGACTACTTTGGCGACTTTCATCCAAAGGTTTGTTTTTTCGTATCTAGATCCAAAAGGTTTGAAATCTTACCATTTTCATCCGATACGCGGATACGTTAACTCCATCCATTTTTTAACGTTAAGTCATGTGTATTTTCATCTTTTTAGATTTTTTGTGATAATTAAAGGGTTTGGGTGGGGAGAAAGTCAACAAAGGTGGATCTCTATTTCTTATAGTGTTTTTTTATTTTAATTAAAAAATGTCTAAAAAGACGAAAATGTCCCTCATTTAACGAAGAAAAATACAAAAAGAGATGAATTATTAAATACCCACCAGTTGAATAAGATGATCACACTCTGCATCAGTTAAAAAGTTTCGATACAAAAACGCCCTGCAAACATCACAAATTCAACCTTTTATCACACGTTTTCAAATAATCACACAATCAAGAATGTACAAATAATAATAATATCATTCTAAACATATCTAGGATGCCACGAAATTTGGGTGACCCGAGTAGGATCAAACGGGTGACCATACGAATCACCATTTGGCAACCCGATCACTGACGCACGTTTGCACAACAAAAACATCAAAATTTAATCACCAATTCGTCAAAATTGGGTTTACAGAACCCTACCTTGAAGACTGAATAGAGAAATTGGGGAAGAACAAGAGGAAACAGAGGAAGTAGGAAAAAAAGACGAAAACCCATTATAGATCTTGGATGAATTGCAAAACCTTTAGGGGATTTTGTTAATTGTGAAGAGGGGTTTATGGAATGATTTTGTTTTAATCTGAATTTTATGAATATTAATAGGAGAAGCAATCGGGTAATGAAGTTGAATATTAAACGGGTGGATTGAGGTTAAATGGGTCAACGGGGGCGCCCACTGGATTCGGTTTTGAGTGAGTTGAAGAAGAAGAATTGAATTCGATGGATGTGTTGGTATTTGGTAATGGTATGGAGGAAAATATGGGAAGGTAGGGGTGCTCAAAAAAATCCGTATCCGAAACCGAATCTGAAATATCCGAAAATCCGTATCCGAAATATCCGAAATTTCGGATATCCGAATCTGAAATATCTTTTTCCCGCATTCCCCACTTCACATTACATACTCCTCCATTTACACAAATATTCATACGATAGCGGGTCTATAAAAACAAATACACATAACAAACTCTGTAAATATAGATACGGGAAAGCAGTATCTACTAACAAATTTTGCAACTCTTCCTACAATACCCAACACCTTCACCCGAGCCGACCATGTAAACAGGATTCTTTTTGCATTCACCGGTAGCAGCCCATACTGGGCAATTTACATTTTCATCTTTGCACTCGTCGTCATTTGTGCTACCTGATTTGTCAAAGTTTCAGACATGGATCCTTTTTGTTGCAGACCATTTCTCACCTTCGATGACGGGGCAGCTGCCATGTAAGCTTAATACATCGGTTGTAGCATTTGGGTAAAGGCTAAAGAACAGCAATGCATCACCCTTCCAAGTCTTCACTGCAAATTTGAAAGTCAAATGGTCAACTACTCTATAAAGAAGGATCCACTGGATTGGGTTTTGAGTGAGTTGAAGAAGAAGAATTGAATTTGATGGATTGGTTGGTATTTGGTAATGGTATAGAGGAAAATATGGGAAGGTAGGGGTGCTCAAAAAAATCCGTATCCGAAACCGAATCTGAAATATCCGAAAATCCGTATCCGAAATATCCAAAATTTCGGATATCCGAATCTGAAATATCTTTTTCCCGCATTCCCCACTTCACATTACATACTCCTCCATTTGCACAAATATTCATACGATAGCGGGGATATAAAAACAAATACACATAACAAACTCTGTAAATATAGATACGGGAAGGCAGTATCTACTAACAAACTTTACAACTCTTCCTACTATACCCGACACCTTCACCAAAGCCGACTATGTAAACAGGATTCTTTTTGCATTCACCGGTAGCAGCCCATACTGGGCAATTTACATTTTCATCTTTGCACTCGTCGTCACTTGTGCTACCTGATTTGTCAAAGTTTCAGACATGGATCCATTTTGTTGCAGACCATTTATCACCTTCGATGACGGGGCAGCTGCCATGTAAGCTTAATACATCGGTTGTAGCGTTCGGGTGAAGGCTAAAGAACAGCAATGCATCACCCTTCCTAGGCTTCACTACAAATTTGAAAGTCAAATGGTCAACTACTCTATAAAGATGGATCTTGTTCTTATTGGGTCTTCACATGTTACAAAATCTATGCCAATAATAAGTTTTGAGAGTAAAATGCCATTTTCGTGCCTAAGGTTTGACTACTTTGGCGACTTTCATCCAAAGGTTTGTTTTTTCGTATCTAGATCCAAAAGGTTTGAAATCTTACCATTTTCATCCGATACGAAGATACGTTAACTCCATCCATTTTTTAACGTTAAGTCATGTGTATTTTCATCTTTTTAGATTTTTTTGTGATAATTAAAGGGTTTGGGTGGGGAGAAAGTCAACAAAGGTGGATCTCTATTTCTTATAGTGTTTTTTTTATTTTAATTAAAAAATGTCTAAAAAGACGAAAATGTCCCTCATTTAACGAAGAAAAATACAAAAAGAGATGAATTATTAAATACCCACCAGTTGAATTAGATGATCACACTCTGCATCAGTTAAAAAGTTTCGATACAAAAACGCCCTGCAAACATCACAAATTCAACCTTTTATCACACGTTTTCAAATAATCACACAATCAAGAATGTACAAATAATAATAATATCATTCTAAACAAATCTAGGATGCCACGAAATTTGGGTGACCCGAGTAGGATCAAACGGGTGACCATACGAATCACCATTCGGCAACCCGATCACTGACGCACGTTTGCACAACAAAAACATCAAAATTTAATCACCAATTCGTCAAAATTGGGTTTACAGAACCCTACCTTGAAGACTGAATAGAGAAATTGGGGAAGAACAAGAGGAAACAGAGGAAGTAGGAAAAAAAGACGAAAACCCATTATAGATCTTGGATGAATTGCAAAACCCTTTAGGGGATTTTGTTAATTGTGAAGAGGGGTTTATGGAATGATTTTGTTTTAATCTGAATTTTATGAATATTAATGGGAGATGCAATCGGGTAATGAAGTTGAATATTAAACGGGTGGAATGAGGTTAAATGGGTCAAAGGGGGCGCCCACTGGATTGGTTTTTGAGTGAGTTGAAGAAGAAGAATTGAATTCGATGGATGGGTTGGTATTTTGTAATGGTATGGAGGAAAATATGGGAAGGTAGGGGTGCTCAAAAAAATCCGTATCCGAAACCGAATCTGAAATATCCGAAAATCCGTATCCGAAATTTCGGATATCCGAATCTGAAATATCTTTTTCCCGCATTCCCCACTTCACATTACATACTCCTCCATTTACACAAATACTCATACGATAGCGGGTCTATAAAAACAAATACACATAACAAACTCTGTAAATATAGATACGGGAAAGCAGTATCTACTAACAAACTTTGCAACTCTTCCTACAATACCCGACACCTTCACCCGAGCCGACTGTTAGGGGTCATTTTCTTAACATATGTATCCTGACCAATATCCTGCCTTTGTTTGTTTATTTGTGATCAGGATGCTGGGAGAGGATATTGCTAACATCTTGGGCGATATCCTGAGGCTTATTGAATTAACCACGTGCAGGTTAAGGGCAGAGGCTTGCTAACGGTCAAGAGGACTTCTTCTCCTCAAGACTCGGACGAATTTGTTGAGAAAGAGACGTTGAGCCCGAAAGACCAGCTCTACAACGTTCCAAGAAGGAATCTTCGGTGGATCCCGCAAGTTTAGGGTAGTTGGTTATTTTATCTTTACTATAAATAGATGAGGTCGGATCAAGTTAGAACACATCAATTCACACTTACACTCTCGAACACAATCACTCTCTAGCTAATTGCAAACACTACACTTGTATTTCATTTCCGTTGTAACACTTAGTCGATCCGTACCACATCCTGCACTGTATCCTGATTTTTGAAGCAATTGAAGAACAAGGCAGCTGCGATTGTCAGCTCCCGAGGTTTTATGCCGGCGATCTAGATTGATCAAGGGCTTTCCTCGTACATCTCGTGTCACTTCCTTTACTTTTCGCTCATTATTTGCTCATTGTTTGATCGTTGACACAGCTCAATATCCCGAGCCGTATCCCGAAACTGTTTTTTGCAAGTAATTTAATTAACACATTTTTGACACTTACTTCTAGCACACTACCTCACTTAACTAATTTGATCACTTAATTACTTCGGTAATTTTTGACCAAAACAATTTGGCGCCCACCGTGGGGCAAGTGGTGCTCTTTTTACTAAAACTTTTTGTCAAATCGCTAATCGGTTTTCTATTTTCAAAACTTTTTGCCACATTATCTATAATGGCCTCAAGATCAAACATGAGTTCCTCTACTGTGTCTGCTATGACTTCTGCTACTACCGGTTCGGTGCTTCCACCACCTCCTCCAAGGATGCCAGCCTCTACACAATCTCAAGATGTTATCCCAACTCGGAGTGTCCAGGGATCTGCTCCTGTTTTAGCTTCTAATGATGAAATTTTAACCTTATTTGGAAGTGTGCAGGAACAAATGAGGCAGCAACAGGAAACAAACCAAATGCTTTTGAGGGAAATACAACTCCTGAAGGCTGGCTCAAGCAGATCTGCCGAGGACAATGTCACTCCGTTACACCCCAGAGCGTTGAACTTTAGTTCAGCCGTATATACCGAGGATAATAGGGGAAATATCGTGCCCAGTCTTCCTCAGAATCATACTCCTAAAATACCCTCCTCGATTAGGATGTCAACCATAAGGAGCTCAGGATATGCTTCAGGATATGGGCAGAATCCTCCAACTGGTAACATGTCTAATAATAATAATACTCATGCTACTAACAGTGGTGGATCTTTGCAGGATACAGGTGTCACATCAGCACTTACCAGGGAACTTCAGAAGTTGAAAGACATGATATCTAGTGTACCTGGGGTGGTCCAGCCGATCCCGGAAGTATCTTAAGATAGCCACAAGATATCTCGTTTTGCATACCCTATATGTGATGCTGAGATCCCAAAGAGATTCCAAACTCCCAACATGAAGCTTTATGATGGGACTACGGATCCTGAGGAGCATATTGCCCAGTATAGGGAAAGAATGGAGATTAACCCTATCCCTCCGGAGCTCAAGGAAGCGTGCTTGTGCAAGGGATTTGGTTCTACTCTGACAGGATCAGCCTTAAAATGGCTGTTAAACGTTCCTCCTCACTTAATTACTTCATTTGCTCATTTGGTTAATTTATTTAACAGTCAATTTTCTTGTAGTCGGAGTTTTGAGAAACTAACCAGTGATCTTTACAGGATAACTCAAGGGCCTCAGGAATCCTTGAGGGATTATGTGAACAAATTTAGTCGAGAATCCTTGGATATCCCACATCTTGATGTTGCAACAGCTGTGCAAGCTTTTAAGATGGGATTACAAAAGGATTCTCAGTTTTATCAGGATCTTGTAATGAATCCTTGCAGGAATCTCGATGAAGCTCGTAACAGGGCCTTGAGATATATCCGTCTGGAAGATGACAAGAAGATGCAAGAAAGGATGAACTCATCCAACACTTATGAATCAACTAATAGGAAGTCAGAATCCTCATTTAAGTCATATCGGCCTAAGTCATATGGTAGAAATGAAAACAAGAAAGTGAATGCTGTCGAAGATGAGGATCCTGAAGAGTATCCTGAGTTGTCTGAATATTGCTTTTCTGTTAATATTCCTGAATTGATGTATACTATGCAGGGTCTAGGAGACAAGGCTAGATGGCCTCGAAAGAATCAACAAAAGGCTGACTGGAAGGATAAGTCAAAATGGTGTGCTTTCCATGAAGATTTCGGTCATATGACTGAGGATTGCATTGCTTTAAGGAAAGAAATAAGCTATCTTCTAAGCAAGGGATATCTGAAAGATCTCTTAGGAAAAAAGAAGAATAAGGGTCAGGATACTGACAAGGATCCTGAACGAGCAGCATCACCTCCCTCGGATGCCAAGATAATCAACCTCATTTCGGGGGGATCCGACATTTGTGGAACTTCGTATTCGGCAGCAAAGAGACACGCAAAGGAAGCCAAAGCCGAAAGGGGAGACAAACCTGTCAGGATGGCTACACTCACAACTGACAAAGTGATCACATTTGACGCTGATGACAGGGATACTGTCCAGGATCCTCACCATGATGCTCTGGTAATAACGTTATATGTGGCTAACCATTTTGTACGCAGGATATTGGTTGATAATGGCAGCTCCGTCAACATAATCCAGCTAGAGACACTTAAAAGAATGAATGTATCTCCAATGGATATAACTTCGAAGTCCACCGTGCTTGTTGGGTTCAGCGGAGAGGCCAGAAACACAGTGGGAGAGATAAAGTTGCCGGTGTACGTTGAAGGAGTCAACTCGATACAACGTTTCTGTGTGATGGACTCTCTATCCTGCTATAACATCATACTAGGAAGACCATGGATTCACGATATGAAGGCCGTGCCATCAACATATCACCAATGCATCAAGATACCTACCCCTTGGGGAGTTGTTAAAGTTGACAGCGATCAGCAGGAGGCGAAAGAATGCTACTCCTCCTCGATGAAATCCTCAGCCAAAACTAGTGCAGCATAGCAATTAAAGACGCGGGCCCAGGATATCGTGGAGGATCCGGAGCAGGATGTGAAGAAAGTTATCCTGGACCAGGATAACCCCGATATTTCGGTGCTCGTAGGGACCAATATCCCTCAGGATATTGAGGAACAATTAATTAACTTTTTGAAATGCAGGATGTCTACGTTTGCATGGAAGCATGAGGATATGACTGGCATATCCAAAGATATCATCACTCACAAGCTTGGAATTGATAAGTCGTTCAAGCCTGTGCAACAAAAAAGAAGGAAGTTTGCTCCTGAGCGGAACACGATTATCCAGGAGGAAGTTGAAAGATTATTAAAGTCAAGAATGATCAGAGAGGTTAAGTTCCCAAGGTGGCTAGCAAATGTGGTTGTAGTACAGAAGAAGAATGGGAAATGGAGAGTTTGTGTAGACTACACAGACTTGAACAAAGCTTGTCCTAAAGACCCATTTCCTCTCCCCCATATTGATGCAATGGTAGATGCCACTGCCGGGCATGAAATGCTGACCTTCATGGACGCATCCTCAGGATTTCAACAGATCCAAATGGAGCCTTCTGACCAGGAGGATACCGCCTTCATGACGCCAACAGGTATTTATTGTTATACGGCTATGCCTTTTGGTTTGAAAAATGCAGGTGCAACATACCAAAGATTGGTAAACATGATGTTTAAAGACAAACTGGGGGACACCATGGAGGTGTACATTGACGATATGGTGGTAAAATCAAAGAAAGCTCAGGATCACCTCCAGGATATTAAAGGAGCATTTGACATTCTGGATCA
The DNA here is from genome assembly GCA_030545235.1 of Helianthus tuberosus. Taxonomy (NCBI): domain Eukaryota; kingdom Viridiplantae; phylum Streptophyta; class Magnoliopsida; order Asterales; family Asteraceae; genus Helianthus; species Helianthus tuberosus. The sequence goes on from JARYGA010040649.1 coordinate 30,349, forward strand.
ATACAACATGAAGCTGAATCCTGCTAAATGCCATTTCGGAGTGGGGGCAGGAAAGTTTCTTGGGTATATGGTGACGAAAAGGGGGATAGAGGCAAGCCCGGAGCAGATTAAAGCTATCCTGGATATAAAATCACCCTCGAATATGAAGGATGTACAAAGATTAACAGGCCGAGTAGCAGCTCTAAACAGATTTATCTCAAGATCCTCAGAGAAATGCAAAGACTTCTATGATATCCTAAAGAAGAACAAAAGATTCGAATGGGGGGAAAAGCATGAAGCAGCCCTACAAGATTTGAAACGGTATCTCTCAACCGCACCTCTATTGATGAAGCCGGAAAATGGTGAACCACTATCCCTGTACCTTGCTGTATCAGGGAATGCTGTAAGTGCCGTTCTTATAAAAGACCATGAAGGTCAGCAGTATCCTGTTTATTATGTTAGTAAAAGTTTGTTAGATGCTGAAACTAGATATTCTCATTTAGAAAAATTGATACTAGCATTAATTATGGCTTCAACGAAACTTAGGCATTATTTCGAGACACATAGGATACATGTTAAAACAAAGTGATGTGTGTAAAATGCAACATATAAATTACATCAAATGAGGCATAAAACTAACCCTTTTTTAGTACTAATATTGGAAAAAGAGTGTTTTTGTCTTCCTTTTGTATTTTCAGGATTAAATGAGCTCAAAAACGCAAAAGAAGCAAAAAGACAGCTAAATCCAACATAAATACAAGAAAAGGAACATTAGTGGATTGCCCGAACCCTCAACGGCACCTTCCAAAGCAAAATAAAGAAAACAGAAGGCTGAACACGCCCCGTGCTCAGCCAGCACGGGCCGTGCCCAAGAAGCAGCAGAAAAGACAAACCTATAGAAGCTTCTATTGCCCACCACGGGCCGTGCTCAGCGGACACGGGGGCGTGCCGAAAGTACTGCAGGCGCATTAATTGTAATTGCGAATTACAATTAATGAAGAGAGAGAGTGTCAGACGGGCACGGGGCCGTGCCCAGCGAACACGGGGCCGTGCCCAGGCTTCTGTTCAGCCTATAAATAGGAGTGCTTGGATTCATTTCATCTCATCCCTTGGCACACCACCTCTCTCACACTTCATCCACCACCCACCACCATCACAACACCATCATCCACCACCATCATCCATTGTCCATCATAGAGTGTGTGAGTCGTCTCGGGATCCAAGATTGATCGTAAGAGTTCTTGACAATCAAGGCCATGTTTGCCTAAGTCTCTTACATCACTTGGTGAAGACAAAGTGTCTAGTATAATACTTTTTATTTCTAATCTTTTGCACTTTTTATTTGGTTTTGTATTAATGACTTTAATAACTAGTTACTTATGTTGAAGGTGATCTTTCCTTATCGTTTGTCCGTGGTGTCTTGGCATTATTTTACTGTCTATATAAAATAAAGGATTTTCACCATTCATATCTCCACGGTCTATATGGAGGTATGTTGGCTACCTGGTAGGGGGTTAAGGGAACAGTTTGGTAAAGGTCTTGCCATTGTTCAGCGTTTAGAGGTCCTGCAATGGACCTGGGTCAAATTTAGTAGGACCTCCTTCAATACTTCACGGTATTGGATGGCGGGGGTCCAAACTCTTTGATCCCCTCATAAGTTAACTACTATTAATACTATAACCCGGCTATTTAGGACTGTATCCCTGCTGACTCAGACTACTTAGTCGAGGGTAACGTCACCGCCAAAAGCGGGGCCTACCACAATACTGCATTAATAACTTAATTCATTATCTTCCAATAATCCACCCCTTTAGGATTGTATCCCTGCTGACTCAAACTACTGGGGTGAGGGTAACGTCACCTTCAAAAGAGGGGCCTACTACAATAACTAAGATAATCTCTTAATTATGTGCAAAAGTGCGGAAATAATCAAAGGTTATACTAGATACGAGTCGGAACCAAGTGATTCATCTTGTCTATCTGTTTTTATTTTATTTTTATTTTCAGCATTTTAGTTAGTTTTTATTTTTCTTAGTTTAAAACATTTTTCTAAACTTTTATTTTGGTTAGACGTTGAGGATAAACCGGTACTAAAAGCTCTTGTGTCCTTGGACGACCTCGGTATCTTACCAACGCTATACTACACTCAACGATGGGTGCACTTGCCCATATGTGTGTTTAGTGTTAGTGAAATATCGTGTTTTATAAATTTAAAACTTGGCTAAAATAAGTGTTAAAAAGGGCTTAAAATATACACCTAAAATATACGACACTTCACGCACATCAAGTTTTTGGCGCCGTTGACGGGGACACAAGGATTTTAAGAAAGCTTAAAATCGACGGCCTAATCAGTTTTTTTTAAAACGCGCGCACATTTTTCTGCATTTAGTTTAGTTTTGCATTTACAGTATCCTGTACACGGGGCCGTGTTCACTGAACACGGGGCCGTGCTGCAGATTTTTCATAAACGCCCAGTAACAGTAGCTTGAACACGGGCCGTGCTCACTGAACACGCCCCGTGCTCAGCTAGATCAGTCAATTTAATTAAAACGCCCAGATACAGATTCTGAACACGGGGCCGTGTCCACTCAACACGGGGCCGTGTCCAGCCTCTGTTTCCGTTTTTATTTTTGTTTTCTGATCTCGAGACTCGGTTGTGGTCTGCTGAGTGATTCTTATGGATCAATACTCAGGAGGTTACAACTACACCTATGATGAGGATGATTATAGGGGTAATTATTGCACAAATTGTCGTACTACACGTTCAATTCAAGATAATCACTCGTACCAACCATCCAATTCATACACTTACTATGAGGGGCCCAGGTACGAACCATCAACTTCATACACATCCTGCGAAGACCAAAGGTATGAACCTCCTCCCTCATACTCATATTTTGATGAACCAAGGTATGAGCCTTCTTACTCATACTTTGAGGAACCAAGGTATGAGCCACCACCTTCATATGCTTATTATGAGGAACCTTGGCGTGAACAACCCACCTCATATGAGTATTATGAAGAACAAAATTACGAACCTTATCCATCATATGCTTACAATGAAGGGCAATGGTGTGAACCATCAACTTCATATGGGTATTATGAGGAACAAAGGGTCGAACAACCGGATTCAAGCTTAGAAAATAATGAATCTTTTTCTATAACCGAAGTGACCAATAGGATATTAGAACACATTAGAGTTATCGATCGGTGTATAAAAGAAGCTCGCGCAAGGGAAGAGGAGTCCCGCGCAAGAGAAGAATTAAAAAAGGAAGAGATAACTAAAAATGAAAAAATGGAAGAACAAATAAGTGAAAAACCGACACATGAGTTAAACAACGAAAAAGGTGAGTCCAACAACATTAAAATCCAAGAAGAGTCTAATTTTGAAGAAATTCATCTCTTATCACCTTCTTTCGAAAATCATTGTTTAGTACCCACTCATGCGAAGTTTCTAAAAGAGTTAAACACTAACACTAAAATTGACGAAACAGTAAGTGTTAAGTTAACTAATGATCAAACTTCACTAATAAAAGAAGACCCATTTGAAATTAACATCACACCGGTTCCATGTTTCTTTCAAAATTCGTTTATTAGTAATGTCACAATCGATAAAGATCTTTGTGTTAACATAATGCCTAATTACCTTTTCGAAAAATTAAGTATTAGTGATTTTTCTCCACTTCAAATACCCATTTTTCTATCCAATCGGAAAGTAATAAAATCAATCGGTATAGTTGAAGATGTCTTGGTTCAAACAAATCAAATGGTAATTCCAACCGACTTTGTCATCCTCGATGACGCTCCTCTAGTGTTGGGGCGACCATTTGTAAAAACTTACGAAGCTTTGAAAAACCGGAAGTTCAATAATCTACCTCTTCAATTAGGGGCATTTAAAAGAAGTGTCGATCTCGAACGATCAATGAAATATCCATTCGGCAATAATGACCCCCTAATTGAAGATGAAGATGAGCCACCCGATACAAGTGAAGAGACTGACCACTTTGTTGAAGAAGAGGTCGCCATAGAACAAACTTTTAAAGTTCTTGATCGAGACGAGCAACCAAATAAGGAGTCTCCTAAAGACCCACCACTTGAGCTCAAAGAACTTCCAAAAGGTTTGGAATATGCTTTTCTAGACAAAGATGGTAAATTACCTGTAATTATTTCGTCTAAATTAGATAACCTAGAAAAAGAAAAACTAGTTAGTCTTTTGAAAAAACACAAAAATGCAATAGCTTGGAAACTTGTTGACATAAAAGGAATTAGTCCTTCTATGTGCACACACAAAATTTTGATGAATGATGACTACAAATCTATCATACAACCACAACGTCGAGTAAATCCAAATGTTCAAGAAGTGGTTAAAAATGAAGTCATCAAATTACTTGACGCAGGACTTATCTATCCTATTTCCGATAGTCCTTGGGTAAGTCCTGTCCAAGTAGTTCCAAAGAAAGGAGGTATGACGGTAATTACTAACGAAAAAAATGAATTAATACCAACAAGAACCGTCACAGGATGGAGAGTATGTATAGATTATAGACGATTAAATGAAGCAACAAGAAAGGATCATTTTCCTTTACCCTTCATTGATCAGATGTTAGAAAGATTATCCGGTCATAAATTTTACTGTTTCTTGGATGGTTTTTCAGGTTACTTTCAAATCCCGATAGCACCCGAAGACCAAGAAAAGACAACGTTCACATGTCCCTATGGAACTTTTGCCTATCGACGCATGCCGTTTGGTCTATGTAATGCCCCCGCAACATTCCAACGTTGCATGGTAGCCATTTTCCATGACATGATAGAAAAGACAATGGAAGTCTTCATGGACGACTTTTCTATATTTGGGGATTCATACGACCAATGCCTCGATAACCTTGAACGAATGCTATCCCGATGTGAGGAAACTAACCTCGCCCTTAATTGGGAAAAATGCCATTTCATGGTAACGGAGGGAATAGTACTCGGTCACAAGATCTCAAGCGAAGGAATGGAGGTGGATCGAGCCAAAATAGATACCATTTCTAGGTTACCTCCTCCATCCTCTGTAAGAGCTATTAGAAGTTTCCTAGGGCATGCCGGATTTTATAGGAGGTTTATCAAAGACTTTTCAAAAATCTCAAGACCTCTAACAAAGTTACTTGAAAAAGATGCTCCTTTCATCTTTGACAAGGATTGCAATCAAGCATTTCTAACCCTAAAGGAAATGTTAGTCAATGCACCTATCATGATAGCACCTGATTGGAAATTTCCTTTCGAAATCATGTGCGATGCTAGTGACTTTGCAGCTGGAGCTGTCTTGGGACAGAGAAAAGAAAAGCACTTCCACCCAATATATTATGCTAGTAAAACACTTAACGATGCACAAGAAAATTACACAACAACTGAAAAAGAGTTACTAGCTGTGGTATTTGCTTTTGATAAATTTCGCTCTTATCTTGTTCTTTCTAAAACTATAGTCTACACGGACCATGCAGCCATTCGATATCTCTTTAAGAAGCAAGACGCCAAACCACGTTTGATTAGGTGGATTCTACTCCTCCAAGAATTCAACATTGAAATCAAAGACAAAAGAGGAGCAGAAAACACCGCAGCAGATCATCTTTCGCGCTTAGAAGACCCAGCTTTGGAAGCAACCAGGGGCGAGCAAATCAACGAAAAATTCCCAACTGAATCCCTGGAAATGGTGGAATTTAAGGAAGAACCATGGTACGCCGACTTGGCCAACTACTTAGCTAGTGGAATAGTCGCAAAAGGATGGCCACATCATCAAAGAAAAAAATTCTTTGCCAATGTGAAACACTTTTTTTTGGAAGATCCATATCTTTTCAAAATGTGTGCCGACCAACTCGTCAGACGATGCGTACATGGTGGTGAAGCCCGAAGAATTCTTCGCCATTGTCACGAAGGTCCATACGGAGGACATCATGGTGCTGCCAGTACCGCACGAAAGGTATTTGATTCAGGATTTTATTGGCCAACCATTTACAAAGATGCCCAAAATCTTGTAAAGACATGTGATGCTTGCCAAAGAACAGGTAATATTTCTTCCAAAAACGAAATGCCACAAAGTGGCATTCTTGTTTGTGAAATTTTTGATGTGTGGGGACTCGACTTTATGGGACCTTTTCCACCATCGAAAGGAAACAAATACATACTTGTGGCAGTAGATTACCTGTCTAAATGGGCCGAGGCCGAAGCACTTCCAACAAATGATGGAAGAGTGGTGGTAAGATTTCTGAAAAAATTATTCTCTCGTTTTGGCACACCCAAAGCTTTAATAAGTGATAGAGGTACCCATTTTTGTAATCATCAACTTGAAAAATTTTTAACAAGATATGGGGTCTATCACCGGGTCTCGACAGCTTATCACCCTCAAACAAACGGACAAGCCGAAGTGACCAATAGAGGGCTAAAACGGATACTTGAAAAAACCGTAGGGTTAAATAGAAAGGAATGGGCTGATAAATTAGATGATGCTTTATGGGCTTTTCGAACTGCTTATAAAACAACGATAGGTACAACCCCATATAAGCTAGTCTATGGAAAAAGTTGCCACTTGCCAGTAGAAATTGCACACAAAGCCTACTGGGCAATCAAAAATGTAAACTTAGATCTAGAATTTGCTGGTAAAAATCGATTTTGTCAAATAAATGAGTTAGACGAACTTAGGAATTATGCATACTCGAACTCTGAAATTTATAAGGAAAGAATGAAAGATTGGCATGACAAACATATTAAACCTAATGAATTTCGGGTAGGAGATTTAGTTCTTTTGTTTAATTCACGACTTCGATTGTTTCCTGGTAAATTAAAGTCTAGGTGGTCAGGACCTTTTTCCGTCACCCATATTTTTCCACACGGTGCAGTGGAAATTAAACCTCGAAATGGGTCACCATTTAAAGTCAATGGCCAACGGCTGAAACTCTATCAAGGATTTATTGAGGATGAGGAAGAAGAGATCTCGCTTCAAACCGTGGAAGAATAAAAACATCATGCCTGGTAAGTTACGAACGATGGAGGCGGCAAAATAAAGCGGTAAGTTTTCTAAACCATAGCTTATGGGAAAAAGGGGCACTCACACGCGCACTATAAAAAAAAAAAAAAAGAGCTCGGCACGAGGCCGTGTTCGCGCTGCAGACGGGATAAAACCCCTTTTTCAAAACAGTTTCTTCATTCCACACGCCCCGTTTTCCCACAAGAGCTCTGGTTCCAGGCGATTTTTCGCGAAATTCCAACGTCTCTTACCGATCTAACAACGTCAAGGTATGATTCTGTCACTCGTAGTAGTTAGATTAGTCACTTGCATGTAGTTAATACACCACAAATTTGGGGAAAAATCTAGGGTTCTTGATGTTCATTCGGATCGAACCTAAAATTTTTGCCTAAATCTGTTTGCATTTAGTTAGATTAGTGTTAAGGGAAGTAAATACACTTGTATTGTTCATAGATTCACCCGATTTCTTACAAAAACCCCAAACCCTTGTTCTTGAACCGAAAAAGATAAAATTGATAGGGTAAACGGGTTATTTTGGGAAAAACGGCACTCAGGGTTTCATTTTCGGGGGAAACCGCACCTATTGGTTCAAAAATTTCCAAGTTTTCGAAACCGGGTCGAAAAGATGGGATTTTTGAGTAACAGACCCCTGAACACGGGGCCGTGTCCGCTGGGCACGGGGTCGTGTCCAGCCCGCTGTTGACAGTTTTGTCCGAAAATATATCTGTTTCATGCTAACTTTTGGTGTATTCTTGCAGATGGCCAGGAAGTTTACTAGATTCAACGCCAATGAGCTAGATGCAAGAGCTCGATACGAGCTTCTTCAAACAAGACCGGAGGAATACCCAAGGCAGGCGTGCACAGAACTATTAACCATGGTGAATCAAATTGACCGTTTCAACAACATTGTCACGGGACCGCTCAGAGTCGCGCTAACAACCCGACTCCGTTCCGTCCATGAATGCACCTTGGAATTTTACAGCACCTTTGCATTCACTTCAAGGTGCGAACCGTTCGATGAAGACGGGGTGTTATTCAGGTGTGGCGGAACAAGATATTCGATCTCCATGGCACAATTCGGGTCGATTATCGGGTTGTATGCGGAGGAGGATGCGGGAAACGAAGAGAATACAGGGGGGTTGAGAGAGATCGAAGACAACGAGCGCCAAGCCATGTGGGCTCAGATTGGGGAAGGGTTCTACAATCCGAGCAGCACTAAGAGTACCAAGCTGAGGGATCCGCTTTACAGATACATTCATAGGCTCCTCGGCTACTCTCTTAGCCAAAGGCATGACAGTGGTGGCGTCGTTGGGTTAAGAGATTTGCTTGTCCTCCATTGCATTCACAACCGTAGGCCGCTCGATGTTCCGTACCTTATGCTCCGAAACATGCATCACAACCGCCTTGCTAGTGCACCAACTCCTATTTTCTTCGGGGGATGGGTGCACCGTCTCTTCAGGCACTTCACCCACATTCCGAGGGCATTTGAGAGGAGCCCATGGTCGGGTACGGTGGACATTCACATATGCCGCTCGATGAACCTGGTTTATGAGGCAGAAGATGGGACGGTAACCTTTCAAAGGATGCAAGGTCATGCATGGAACCCGCAAGAAGCACTTGTCCTCCCAGCACCGCAACATCATCAGTACCAATACCCACCCCACGGTGATCCGGGCCAATCATCCTCCTCGGGAGGCAGTTTTCCTAATTTTCAAAGTTTGCATGATTTGTTGCAGGAAAACCTCATGTGTACTCGGAACACCTATAACATGGCAAGCAACACCTACCACCGGGTCGGAGCTATCGAGAGAAACCTATCCGAGATACAAGACGATGTCGGATACATACGAGACCACATTGCACGCCAGGGAGGGGATGACGATGATGATGATGATGCCATGGAGTAGGCGGGAGAAGAATAGGAGGAAGCGGTTGATTGGTGGCTCCCCAGGTTAACCCTTTGCAATCTTGAACAATTGATGGCCTGCGTGCCAAGTGTTAGACAATTTACTTTTCCTAACTTTTTTTTTTCTTTCTGCATTTTATTTTTCTTACTTTATGCGTGGAACAATTAACTTTGGTAACGTAGGATGTTGGTATTGCTTGGTGTGGTATTAAGTGTTGGAACACGTACAAACCAAGGCTTAAGGTGTTAAGCCTCAGCACCTATAAGGCTAGGATGGAAAAACCGGAGGAAGAAACCTGTTTTTCAGGCTTCCAGACTGTCCACACGGGGACGTGTCCAGCCAACACGCCCCCGTGCTCACCTCCCTGACCTGCTGTTTGGCTTCTGTTCGGCAGAATTTTGTCAGACACGTGGCCGTGTCCAGTGGACACGGGGCCGTGTCCACCTTCTGTAAGTTCTTGTTACTGGCACCTGAACACGGGGTCGTGCCCACTCTACACGGGGCCGTGTTCAGTGCCCAGTAACACAAATTTTTGCTTTTTAAACACTATTTTACACATCTAATCAACCTAAAAATTTATTTTTGGGACACATTGAGGACAATGTGTAATTTAAGTGTGGGGGGGATGCTAAAACCTTGAATTTTGCAAGTCCTAAATACAAGCCTTACACAAAACTCTATTGGAACCGCTAATCACCCCAAATTTTTTCAAAAATTTCATTTTTTTTTACTTGTCTAGGTTTAACTCGGGAAATTCAAGCTCTCAAAAAGGTTATATTTTTACAAATTTACAACCGATAGCGTAGTGATAAAAAGAACCAACATAAGAAAATTATGAAAATGCATGACAAACTTATTTAAAATTTGATTATATATACTTGATCACATAAAAACCCATTCCCACAAAAGTGAGTTTTGAGCCTTTATTGAGCACTCAATTTCATATCATTTGACTAAATGCTCATTTTTCGTTTCTTGTGTGAATAGCCGCTTGGTTCTTACGACTCTAGAACTTGCCATGACAATACATTCCCGGTCCTTATCAACTTAAACCCGAGTAAGTACATGATGGAGGCATTAGGACTAACCCTTTTTCATTTCTACACCATTATTTTTCTTTTTTTTACCACCTACCCAAAAATCCCCCTAGTTAGCCCCTTTGAGCCTAAACCTTTTCGTTTCATCACCCAAAACAAAAACCCTTTCACCCACCAAAACCTTTTTCATTTTTACAACTTTATTTTAGTAACAAGTTCGGTTCTTCGAAAAAAAAAAAAAATAATGAAGCAAAAAGAAAAAAACAAAGTAATCAAAAATAACTTTGTTTGAATAAAAGCTTCATCAAAAATAAAAAGTTGCAAAAATACGAAAACCGACACTTGTTACGCTTTTTAGCCCTTTTTCTACTAACCACTAACCCAACCACCCACCTTTAACCCTAGCCAACCCTTAACCCACAAAGTCCTCTTGATATCTACAAAGGTATAAAAGTTAAAAAGGAGGAGGATTGATTTCTTGGCAAGCCTATGGTAGGAATAAGTTCCGTGCCGCTCTCGAGTGATTCACTAAAAATACACCTTCGGCCGAGTGTGAGTGATTTCCCCGCAAGGTATGTGAACTTGTATATAAATAGAATTTTAAAAAGGCATGTTATGCCCAAATAAGTAATTTCTTTTATGAACAGTTCTAAATAAATCATTACGAATAGGAGTGTAAATAAATAAAAATAAAAACCCCAAAAAGATCTTGGAAATCCCGACACTCTATGACAAGCCCAAAACCTTCTCTTCTACCTATTCCATTTGGGAGTGTAAGCCAAATATTAAAGAGTTTTGCTTGAGGACAAGCAAAAGTTCAAGTGTGGGGGTATTTGATGTGTGTAAAATGCAACATATAAATTACATCAAATGAGGCATAAAACTAACCCTTTTTTAGTACTAATATTGGAAAAAGAGTGTTTTTGTCTTCCTTTTGTATTTTCAGGATTAAATGAGCTCAAAAACGCAAAAGAAGCAAAAAGACAGCTAAATCCAACATAAATACAAGAAAAGGAACATTAGTGGATTGCCCGAACCCTCAACGGCACCTTCCAAAGCAAAATAAAGAAAACAGAAGGCTGAACACGCCCCGTGCTCAGCCAGCACGGGCCGTGCCCAAGAAGCAGCAGAAAAGACAAACCTATAGAAGCTTCTATTGCCCACCACGGGCCGTGCTCAGCGGACACGGGGGCGTGCCGAAAGTACTGCAGGCGCGTTAATTGTAATTGCGAATTACAATTAATGAAGAGAGAGAGTGTCAGACGGGCACGGGGCCGTGCCCAGCGAACACGGGGCCGTGCCCAGGCTTCTGTTCAGCCTATAAATAGGAGTGCTTGGATTCATTTCATCTCATCCCTTGGCACACCACCTCTCTCACACTTCATCCACCACCCACCACCATCACAACACCATCATCCACCACCATCATCCATTGTCCATCATAGAGTGTGTGAGTCGTCTCGGGATCCAAGATTGATCGTAAGAGTTCTTGACAATCAAGGCCATGTTTGCCTAAGTCTCTTACATCACTTGGTGAAGACAAAGTGTCTAGTATAATACTTTTTATTTCTAATCTTTTGCACTTTTTATTTGGTTTTGTATTAATGACTTTAATAACTAGTTACTTATGTTGAAGGTGATCTTTCCTTATCGTTTGTCCGTGGTGTCTTGGCATTATTTTACTGTCTATATAAAATAAAGGATTTTCACCATTCATATCTCCACGGTCTATATGGAGGTATGTTGGCTACCTGGTAGGGGGTTAAGGGAACGGTTTGGTAAAGGTCTTGCCATTGTTCAGCGTTTAGAGGTCCTGCAATGGACCTGGGTCAAATTTAGTAGGACCTCCTTCAATACTTCACGGTATTGGATGGCGGGGGTCCAAACTCTTTGATCCCCTCATAAGTTAACTACTATTAATACTATAACCCGGCTATTTAGGACTGTATCCCTGCTGACTCAGACTACTTAGTCGAGGGTAACGTCACCGCCAAAAGCGGGGCCTACCACAATACTGCATTAATAACTTAATTCATTATCTTCCAATAATCCACCCCTTTAGGATTGTATCCCTGCTGACTCAAACTACTGGGGTGAGGGTAACGTCACCTTCAAAAGAGGGGCCTACTACAATAACTAAGATAATCTCTTAATTATGTGCAAAAGTGCGGAAATAATCAAAGGTTATACTAGATACGAGTCGGAACCAAGTGATTCATCTTGTCTATCTGTTTTTATTTTATTTTTATTTTCAGCATTTTAGTTAGTTTTTATTTTTCTTAGTTTAAAACATTTTTCTAAACTTTTATTTTGGTTAGACGTTGAGGATAAACCGGTACTAAAAGCTCTTGTGTCCTTGGACGACCTCGGTATCTTACCAACGCTATACTACACTCAACGATGGGTGCACTTGCCCATATGTGTGTTTAGTGTTAGTGAAATATCGTGTTTTATAAATTTAAAACTTGGCTAAAATAAGTGTTAAAAAGGGCTTAAAATATACACCTAAAATATACGACACTTCACGCACATCACAAACTATCCTATTAAAAATGTGCTTAGGAAACCAGAGATGTCAGGCAGGATGGCCAAGTGGTCAGTAAAGTTGAGTGCTTATGATTTAGTATATGAACCTAGGAATGCCATAAAGTCTCGGGCTTTAGCTGACTTTGTGGCTGACTTTAGTAGTGACATTCAGGATGAGGTAGATCTAGAAGTTCAACAGCTAGGAGAATCCTCAGGATCCTGGACATTATATACTGATGGTGCATCTAATGTAAGAGGAGTAGGATTAGGAATACTACTAAAATCGCCACAGGGGGACATATTACCCCAGGCTATTAGGTGTGAATTTCCTGCTACTAATAATGAAGCAGAGTATGAGGCCTTAATTGCAGGATTAGAGTTGGCTAAGAGCATGAGTATCAAAAATTTGCAAGCATATGTTGACTCTTTGTTAATTACTAACCATTTTAATGGATCCTATGCAGTTAAGGGAGAGAAATTAATCGAATATATCGATATTCTCAAAAAATTAGCAGGATATTTCGATGTTTTTATACTTGAACAGGTACCAAGGGAAGATAATGCTGAAGCAGATGCCTTAGCAAATCTGGGATCATCGGTCAGGATACCTGAAGGGACACAAATACCAATAGTACATGTCTTATATCCTGCAACGAATCCTCAGGATAAAGAAGTAGCTGGTATTCAGGATCCTGGGGCAGAATATCCTGAAGAGGATCCTAAAACCTGGACGGCTCCAATCATGAGATATCTCAAAGAATGACACATTCCTGGAAATGAAAATCCTAAGGCATTTAGGATGAAGGTATCACGATTCACTATTATAGATAATATTTTATACAAGAAATCTCTTGCAGGACCGTATTTGAGATGCTTGGAGGATCTTGAAGCCAAAGAAGTCCTTCAGGATATACATGAAGGGGATTGTGGTAACCATGCTGGGGGCATATCGTTATTCTCAAAAATATTAAGAACAGGATATTATTGGCCAACAATGAGAAAAGATGCCGTAGAATATGCTCGAAGATGTGACTCATGTCAAAGACATAGTAACATACTGCATCAACCGGCTGAACCATTATATCCTATTGTTTCCCCTTGGCCATTTATGAAGTGGGGTATGGATATAGTGGGAAAGTTACCAAAAGCTCCGGGAGGAAAAGTCTTTATGCTAGCAATGACGGATTATTTCTCTAAGTGGGTTGAAGCTGAAGCATTTGTTCAAGTTAGAGACCAAGAAGTAGTATCCTTCATAAAGAGGAATATCCTGACCAGATTTGGAGTACCAGCTGAGATAATCTGTGACAATGGTTCTCAGTTCATAAGTAAGAGGACTACAGACTTTTGCAAGAGTTGGGGAATCAAAATGATCACATCTACTCCGGTACATCCTCAAGCAAATGGACAAGCAGAATCCTCTAACAAGATAATTGTCAACAACTTAAAGAAAAGGCTTGGAGCCAAAAAAGGAAGATGGGCAGAAGAATTACCCTTTGTTTTATGGGCTGATAGGACAACGATAAAGAATGCAATAGGTCAAACTCCATTTTCGTTGGTGTTTGGAGCAGAAGCAGTGATTCCAACGGAGATGACAATACCTACTGCAAGATCTATCTTAAGTGATCCTGAGAAGAATCCTGAAGCCTTGAGTCAGGATTTAGACACTATAGATGAAAAGAGAGATGCGGCAAGGCTAAGGATGGCAACATATCAACAGAGAATATCCAGGGCATATAACAAGAATATTAGAACCAGAAGATTTAAGGTTGGAGATTGGGTATTAAGAAAGGCTTTCCAAAATACTACTAATCCTGCCGATGGCAAGTTAGCTCCAAAATGGGAAGGACCATATGAAGTTGAATCAGAAGCAGGGAAAGGAGCATATAGACTCAAGAATATGGAGGGAGATATGCTACCGAGATCTTGGAATGCTATACACCTTAAGCTCTATTTCAAGTGAGTCTAGAATTTAATTTCTAACTCGAGATGGTATGAATTCTTACTTCTTTTAAATGTGTTTGATGTAATTTGTTCTTTATAACCTGATACTGACTTAAGCATCGGAGGGGTGTTAGCCAAGCTAACACCCACCTTAGTTTACATTTGTTTTGCAAGATATGTTTCAGGATATAGCTCCAGAATATGCACTCGGGATAACTCAGAAGATTAGAGGATTGGCCCCCTCTCTCACGTTTAAGGGATACTGATCCCTTCACAGGTTTAAAGGTATTCACCTTTCTTCCGAATTGGGTTTAAACACCCCGCCTGGAGCGCAAGTTATTCAGGGATAGTTCAAGGTGGCGGGACCAGTCCATGTAAAAGTGGCTGACAATTTCGTTACCATTGGCTATATCCTGAATCCTAACGGTATATGAGGATTGATCACCCTCTCTCACGAAAGGGTATTTTCATACTCTCTAAGGTTTAAAGGTTTTCACCTTTCTAAGTCTTGGAGTTTATACACTCCCGCCTGTAGCGCATGAAAAATTGGGATTTTCCCCAGGATACAAAGGATTTATCTCCAGTACATACTTGGGTTATACCCTCGGAACGAGAAAAATTGCTTATGCCATGGAAACTGACATTAAATAGATTTCTAAGATACTTGAAGACATTGTACACAGGGGACATCCCTGCCAAGATGGTGGTGTAAAGCTAAAAGAATGAAGTTTGCGACTAATGCATTGAGTACCTTGCACTGGGGACATCTTCATTGGAAGAGTTGCAAAGGGATTGAAGTTCGGTAATAGGTTTATATCCTATGTCTGGTATGATCTTTCCTTTGTAAGCCTCATTTAAATTTTTAATAACATCATGTTAAGTATCTTGACATATATCCTCAAAGTCCTTTTAAGGATATTTGATTGGGATGTTTGAAACTAGTATTGGCTTGAAACTTTGATCATCATCAAAACTTGGTTTTGAAAAGATAAACTATTTTTTATTTTCTAAGGAAATTTTTACAAAATTGAAAGAACGTCTGGAAGATCCATTTAAAAGACTTCTGCAGTATGTTTCTAAGCATATTGGTCAAGATATTTTGTAAAATAACAGTATGAAATTTTTACAAAGCTAAGACTTACACTAAACAATGCAAAGTAACAAAAAATAAGTCAAAAGATAGTTATATTATTAACAAGTCAAAAGTTGTGCTTTTGGTAAGGCCCATCCGCCAAAAGCACAATTAGTTGTTACCATAATTTTGTAACGGTTGCAGGATCTGTCTCAAAACAGGACCCGTTCACCTACAACCGTTACTATGTTCAAAACAAATTATACTAATTGATGACCAAGGGTTTCATCCTAAAACCTAGGACCCATCCACCTTTGGTCATCATATTGTTCTAGTGCAGGAAAAGTAAATTGTTCAAGGACAGGAAAAGTAAATTGTTTATGCAACCACAACCATGAAATTAAAAAGTGGGCTCCGGCCTTGGCACGTATATCCATCATCGCCCACTCTGCTGCCTAAGGGGCAGCACCTTCTTGAACAGCAACCTCCTTGCCAGCATCTGCCCCAGCATCACCCTCAGGATTCTTCTCAGCACCATCATCAGCATTGGCCACCTCCTCTGCCGCCTTAGAAGGCTCTTCACCAGTATGTTTTGCAGGATGAGCAACGGGATGACCTCCGAGGTCCTGTAGTTTCTCCTCCCAAGCCTTTACATTCCAGGAAGGGCATTCAAAACCCAGATCCATGGCTTCATAAGCCATCCTTATCCTGGCTTGGAGAAGAGAGATGACCACCGAAGTTTTTAGGCTATCCCGGTATGAGCTCATATTCTGCTGATATTGGAGAAGAGCGGCATCCAGCTTGGCTTGAGCATCCTCATTAGCTTTGTGAAGGGCGGCTTGATGTTCCTGAGTCATTGACTTGTATTTGTCCTCATAGTGCTGGGATTTGGCAGCTGCAATGGTTCCTTGATCAGCAATGGTGGCTTGAGCTTTCTCCAGCTGAATCTGCAACATCTTGTTAAGACCGCTAGCATCTTCGTATAAATGCATGAGGCGATCCAGACCCTATAGATAAAGACACATATATTAATGTGAAAAATAAGCAGGATAAAGACTAACATACTTGTACAGGATATCAGAAAGAAAATTCTACCTGTTTGAGAAATGAGGTGGCGTCATTGAACCCGTGATTCTCAAGAGAGAATGTTTCAGAAACAGCTGGGGAGTCAGTCTCCTTTCTCTTTCGAGAGCTGGATGCCCTGGTCCTGGATGCCGGAGGGCCTTTGGGAGCAGAAACAGTTTTCGAGGAGATAGGCTTTGGTGTAGCAGACGACTTTGGCTTGGATTCTTGTTTGGCGGGTTCAAGGCTGGAATAGCAATCCAGCTCATCGAGTTCGAAAGCTTCGAGGTTGACGACTGGTACTACATAAGGGAAGGTATTCTTAAAACTCATCATATTTTTGACAAATAATTAACATATGAAGATATGCTTACCAGACATTTCTGAGCTTGATCTTTGATGAGGATCTGTGAGAGACAGGGAAAAAGTTCTTTCACTGACAGGAAGACGGTAGATTTCCTTGATCTTGGATTCGGATTCTGCGCTAGGAGGCACTAAATCTCTGAAATTCGCTGCATAAAAACATCAGAATATAAGTCCGGGATACAGTTTGAAGATATGATTGGGGATATTCCTAAAACCCTAAATCCTACCCTTGGTTAACCATTTAACCGGTAGATCGAAACCCTTATCAATGGAGTCTCTTTTGACGAAAAAGAATTTTCGTCGCCATCGATCCTCATTCTTGGTGGCTTTAAGGACCAAAGGGCTCTTGATGGAGAACAGAAGATAACGGTGATTGCCGTGAGATCTTAACCGGTATGCTACGGGAAGGTCCTCAACAAGTAGGTTAGGATAATGGCGAGATTTGATTTGATCCAACACTATCAAGATTCGCCAAACCATTGGCATAACTTGGGCATAACTAAGGCCGGTGAGGTCGAAAAAACTGGAGATAAAGGGTGGAAATGGATACCGGAGTCCAAGAGAGAAAGGATAAGCGAAAAAACAAACCCACTCGTCGGATGATGCATCCGATCGGACTTCCTTGTCAAAGGGGCGAAAGACCGTTCCGGTGGGAAAGGCACCGGAGTCTTTGAGAGCAGCAATATCAGCATTATTGAAACAGCAAATCTCCTTTGCTGGATCGGTGATAAAGTTTTGACTTATGAGGGTTGAGGCTAACCGGTCTGAGCGGGATTTCGTTCGTGGTGCCATTGGGCAAATTATGAAAAATTAAAGAGAGGAGATTAGAAGAGAAGATACCTGATGCTTGCTTGAAGATAAGGGTAACCGAGACAAGGAGTCCCTCGGTTAATATAGGATGAATATGGGGGGGGGTAAAAAGTAAATAATGCCTTGGAAGTTGCACCGCTGTCATTTCAAGAGTCTAGTCATATTAATTGCCTTGAGTTATGAAGTAAAGTTTTGAAATATATCCGTTGGATTGGTATCCCAACCGATATATTTGGGGACAATTGTTAGGGGTCATTTTCTTAACATATGTATCCTGACCAATATCCTGCCTTTGTTTGTTTATTTGTGATCAGGATGCTGGGAGAGGATATTGCTAACATCTTGGGCGATATCCTGAGGCTTATTGAATTAACCACGTGCAGGTTAAGGGCAGAGGCTTGCTAACGGTCAAGAGGACTTCTTCTCCTCAAGACTCGGACGAATTTGTTGAGAAAGAGACGTTGAGCCCGAAAGACCAGCTCTACAATGTTCCAAGAAGGAATATTCGGTGGATCCCACAAGTTTAGGGTAGTTGGTTATTTTATCTTTACTATAAATAGATGAGGTCGGATCAAGTTAGAACACATTAATTCACACTTACACTCTCGAACACAATCACTCTCTAGCTAATTGCAAACACTACACTTGTATTTCATTTCCGTTGTAACACTTAGTCGATCCGTACCACATCCTGCACTGTATCCTGATTTTTGAAGCAATTGAAGAACAAGGCAGCTGCGATTGTCAGCTCCCGAGGTTTTATGCCGGCGATCTAGATTGATCAAGGGCTTTCCTCGTACATCTCGTGTCACTTCCTTTACTTTTCGCTCATTATTTGCTCATTGTTTGATCGTCGACACAGCTCAATATCCCGAGCCGTATCCCGAAACTGTTTTTGCAAGTAATTTAATTAACACATTTTTGACACTTACTTCTAGCACACTACCTCACTTAACTAATTTGATCACTTAATTACTTCGGTAATTTTTGACCAAAACACCGACCATGTAAACAGGATTCTTTTTGCATTCACCGGTAGCAGCCCATACTGGGCAATTTACATTTTCATCTTTGCACTCGTTGTCACTTGTGCTACCTGATTTGTCAAATTTTCAGACATGGATCCATTTTGTTGCAGTCCATTTCTCACCTTCGATGACGGGGCAGGTGCCATGTAAGCTTAATACATCGGTTGTAGCGTTCGGGTAAAGGCTAAAGAATAGCAATGCATCACCCTTCCAAGGCTTCACTGCAAATTTGAAAGTCAAATGGTCAACTACTCTATAAAGAAGGATCCACTGGATTGGGTTTTGAGTGAGTTGAAGAAGAAGAATTGAATTTGATGGATGGGTTGGTATTTGGTAATGGTATGGAGGAAAATATGGGAAGGTAGGGGTGCTAAAAAAAATCCGTATCCGAATCCGAATCTGAAATATCCGAAAATCCGTATCCGAAATATCCGAAATTTCGGATATCCGAATCTGAAATATCTTTTCCCGCATTCCCCACTTCACATTACATACTCCTCCATTTACACAAATATTCATACGATAGCGGGGATATAAAAACAAATACACATAACAAACTCTGTAAATATAGATACGGGAAGGCAATATCTACTAACAAACTTTACAACTCTTCCTACAATACCCGACACCTTCACCAGAGCCGACCATGTAAACAGGATTCTTTTTGCATTCACCGGTAGCAGCCCATACTGGGCAATTTACATTTTCATCTTTGCACTCGTCGTCACTTGTGCTACCTGATTTGTCAAAGTTTCAGACATGGATCCATTTTGTTGCAGACCATTTATCACCTTCGATGACGGGGCAGCTGCCATGTAAGCTTAATACATCGGTTGTAGCGTTCGGGTGAAGGCTAAAGAACAGCAATGCATCACCCTTCCTAGGCTTCACTGCAAATTTAAAAGTCAAATGGTCAACTACTCTATAAAGATGGATCTTGTTCTTATTGGGTCTTCACATGTTACAAAATCTATGCCAATAATAGGTTTTGAGAGTAAAATGCCATTTTCGTGCCTAAGGTTTGACTACATTGGCGACTTTCATCCAAAGGTTTGTTTTCTCGTATCTAGATCCAAAAGGTTTGAAATCTTACCATTTTCATCCGATACGCGGATACGTTAACTCCATCCGTTTTTTAACGTTAAGTCATGTGTATTTTCATCTTTTTATATTTTTTGTGATAATTAAAGGGTTTGGGCGGGGAGAAAGTCAACAAAGGTGGATCTCTATTTCTTATAGTGTTTTTTTATTTTAATTAAAAAATGTCTAAAAAACGAAAATGTCCCTCATTTAACGAAGAAAAATACAAAAAGAGATGAATTATTAAATACCCACCAGTTGAATAAGATGATCACACTCTGCATCAGTTAAAAAGTTTCGATACAAAAACGCCCTGCAAACATCACAAATTCAACCTTTTATCACACGTTTTCAAATAATCACACAATCAAGAATGTACAAATAATAATAATATCATTCTAAACAAATATAGGATGCCACGAAATTTGGGTGACCCGAGTAGGATCAAACGGGTGACCATACGAATCACCATTCGGCAACCCGATCACTGACGCACGTTTGCACAACAAAAACATCAAAATTTAATCACCAATTCGTCAAAATTGGGTTTACAGAACCCTACCTAGAAGACTGAATAGAGAAATTGGGGAAGAACAAGAGGAAACAGAGGAAGTAGGAAAAAAAGACGAAAACCCATTATAGATCTTGGATGAATTGCAAAACCCTTTAGGGGATTTTGTTAACTGTGAAGAGGGGTTTATGGAATGATTTTGTTTTAATCTGAATTTTATGAATATTAATAGGAGAAGCAATCGGGTAATGAAGTTGAATATTAAACGGGTGGATTGAGGTTAAATGGGTCAAAGGGGGCGCCCACTGGATTGGGTTTTGAGTGAGTTGAAGAAGAAGAATTGAATTCGATGGATGGGTTGGTATTTGGTAATGGTATGGAGGAAAATATGGGAAGGTAGGGGTGCTCAAAAAAATCCGTATCTTAAACCGAATCTGAAATATCCGAAAATCCGTATCCGAAATATCCGAAATTTCGGATATCCGAATCTGAAATATCTTTTTCCCGCATTCCCCACTTCACATTACATACTCCTCCATTTACACAAATATTCATACGATAGCGGGTCTATAAAAACAAATACACATAACAAACTCTGTAAATATAGATACGGGAAAGCAGTATCTACTAACAAACTTTGCAACTCTTCCTACAATACCCGACACCTTCACTCGAGCCGACCATGTAAACAGGATTCTTTTTGCATTCACCGGTAGCAGCCCATACTGGGCAATTTACATTTTCATCTTTGCACTCGTCGTCACTTGTGCTACCTGATTTGTCAAAGTTTCAGACATGGATCCATTTTGTTGCAGACCATTTCTCACCTTCGATGACGGGGCAGCTGCCATGTAAGCTTAATACATCGGTTGTAGCGTTCGGGTAAAGGCTAAAGAACAGCAATGCATCACCCTTCCAAGGCTTCACTGCAAATTTGAAAGTCAAATGGTCAACTACTCTATAAAGAAGGATCCACTAGATTGGGTTTTGAGTGAGTTGAAGAAGAAGAATTGAATTTGATGGTGGGTTGGTATTTGGTAATGGTGTGGAGGAAAATATGGGAAGGTAGGGGTGCTAAAAAAAATCCGTATCCGAAACCGAATCTGAAATATCCGAAAATCCGTATCCGAAATATCCGAAATTTCGGATATCCGAATCTGAAATATCTTTTTCCCGCATTCCCCACTTCACATTGCATACTCCTCCATTTACACAAATATTCATACGATAGCGGGGATATAAAAACAAATACATATAACAAAGTCTGTAAATATAGATACGGGAAGGCAGTATCTACTAACAAACTTTACAACTCTTCCTACAATACCCGACACCTTCACCAGAGCCGACCATGTAAACAGGATTCTTTTTGCATTCACCGGTAGCAGCCCATACTGGGCAATTTACATTTTCATCTTTGCACTCGTCGTCACTTGTGCTACCTGATTTGTCAAAGTTTCAGACATGGATCAATTTTGTTGCAGACCATTTATCACCTTCGATGACGGGGCAGCTGCCATGTAAGCTTAATACATCGGTTGTAGCGTTCGGGTGAAGGCTAAAGAACAGCAATGCATCACCCTTCCTAGGCTTCACTGCAAATTTGAAAGTCAAATGGTCAACTACTCTATAAAGATGGATCTTGTTCTTATTGGGTCTTCACATGTTACAAAATCTATGCCAATAATAAGTTTTGAGAGTAAAATGCCATTTTCGTGCCTAAGGTTTGACTACTTTGGCGACTTTCATCCAAAGGTTTGTTTTTTCGTATCTAGATCCAAAAGGTTTGAAATCTTACCATTTTCATCCAATACGAGGATACGGTAACTCCATCCATTTTTTAACGTTAAGTCATGTGTATTTTCATCTTTTTAGATTTTTTGTGATAATTAAAGGGTTTGGGTGGGGAGAAAGTCAACAAAGGTGGATCTCTATTTCTTATAGTGTTTTTTTATTTTAATTAAAAAATGTCTAAAAAGACGAAAATGTCCCTCATTTAACGAAGAAAAATACAAAAAGAGATGAATTATTAAATACCCACCAGTTGAATAAGATGATCACACTCTGCATCAGTTAAAAAGTTTCGATACAAAAACGCCCTGCAAACATCACAAATTCAACCTTTTAGCACACGTTTTCAAATAATCACACAATCAAGAATGTACAAATAATAATAATAATATCATTCTAAACAAATCTAGGATGCCACGAAATTTGGGTGACCCGAGTAGGATCAAACGGGTGACCATACGAATCACCATTTGGCAACCCGATCACTGACGCACGTTTGCACAACAAAAACATCAAAATTTAATCACCAATTCATCAAAATTGGGTTTACAGAACCCTACCTTGAAGACTGAATAGAGAAATTGGGGAAGAACAAGAGGAAACAGAGGAAGTAGGAAAAAAAGACGAAAACCCATTATAGATCTTGGATGAATTGCAAAACCCTTTAGGGGATTTTGTTAATTGTGAAGAGGGGTTTATGGAATGATTTTGTTTTAATCTGAATTTTATGAATATTAATAGGAGAAGCAATCGCGTAATGAACTTGAATATTAAACGGGTGGATTGAGGTTAAATGGGTCAAAGGGGGCGCCCACTGGATTGGGTTTTGAGTGAGTTGAAGAAGAAGAATTGAATTCGATGGATGGGTTGGTATTTGGTAATGGTATGGAGGAAAATATGGGAAGGTAGGGGTGCTCAAAAAAATCCGTATCCGAAACCGATCTGAAATATCTGAAAATCCGTATCCGAAATATCCGAAATTTCGGATATCCGAATCTGAAATGTCTTTTTCCCGCATTCCCCACTTCACATTACATACTCCTCCATTTACACAAATATTCATACGATAGCGG
Source organism: Helianthus tuberosus (assembly GCA_030545235.1). NCBI lineage: Eukaryota > Viridiplantae > Streptophyta > Magnoliopsida > Asterales > Asteraceae > Helianthus > Helianthus tuberosus. The sequence continues at coordinate 53,535 of JARYGA010040649.1, forward strand.
GTCTATAAAAACAAATACACATAACAAACTCTGTAAATATAGATACGGGAAAGCAGTATCTACTAACAAACTTTGCAACTCTTCCTACAATACCCGACACCTTCACCCGAGCCGACCATGTAAACAGGATTCATTTTGAATTCACCGGTAGCAGCCCATACTGGGCAATTTACATTTTCATCTTTGCACTCGTCGTCACTTGTGCTACCTAATTTGTCAAAGTTTCAGACATGGATCCATTTTGTTGCAGACCATTTCTCACCTTCGGTGACGGGGCAGGTGCCATGTAAGCTTAATACATCGGTTGTAGCGTTCGGGTAAAGGCTAAAGAACAGCAATGCATCACCCTTCCAAGGCTTCACTGCAAATTTGAAAGTCATATGGTCAACTACTCTATAAAGAAGGATCCACTGGATTGGGTTTTGAGTGAGTTGAAGAAGAAGAATTGAATTTGATGGATGGGTTGGTATTTGGTAATGGTATGGAGGAAAATATGGGAAGGTAGGGGTGCTCAAAAAAATCCGTATCCGAAACCGAATCTGAAATATCCGAAAATCCGTATCCGAAATATCCGAAATTTCGGATATCCGAATCTGAAATATCTTTTTCCCGCATTCCCCACTTCACATTACATACTCCTCCGTTTACACAAATATTCATACGATAGCGGGGATATAAAAATAAATACACATAACAAACTCTGTAAATATAGATACGGGAAGGCAGTATCTACTAACAAACTTTACAACTCTTCCTACAATACCCGACACCTTCACCAGAGCCGACCATGTAAACAGGATTCTTTTTGCATTCACCGATAGCAGCCCATACTGGGCAATTTACATTTTCATCTTTGCACTCGCCGTCACTTGTGCTACCTGATTTGTCAAAGTTTCAGACATGGATCCATTTTGTTGCAGACAATTTCTCACCTTCGATGACGGGGCAGCTGCCATGTAAGCTTAATACATCGGTTGTAGCGTTCGGGTAAAGGCTAAAGAACAGCAATGCATCACCCTTCCAAGGCTTCACTGCAAATTTGAAAGTCAAATGGTCAACTTCTCTATAAAGAAGGATCCACTGGATTGGGTTTTGAGTGAGTTGAAGAAGAAGAATTGAATTTGATGGATGGGTTGGTATTTGGTAATGGTATGGAGGAAAATATGGGAAGGTAGGGGTGCTCAAAAAAATCCGTATCCGAAACCGAATCTGAAATATCCGAAAATCCGTATCCGAAATATCCGAAATTTCGGATATCCGAATCTGAAATATCTTTTTCCCGCATTCCCCACTTCACATTACATACTCCTCCATTTACGCAAATATTCATACGATAGCGGGGATATAAAAACAAATACACATAACAAACTCTGTAAATATAGATACGGGAAGGCAGTATCTACTAACAAACTTTACAACTCTTCCTACAATACCCGACACCTTCACCAGAGCCGACCATGTAAACAGGATTCTTTTTGCATTCACCGGTAGCAGCCCATACTGGGCAATTTACATTTTCATCTTTGCACTCGTCGTCACTTGTGCTACCTGATTTGTCAAAGTTTCAGACATGGATCCATTTTGTTGCAGACCATTTATCACCTTCGATGACGGGGCAGCTGCCATGTAAGCTTAATACATCGGTTGTAGCGTTCGGGTGAAGGCTAAAGAACAGCAATGCATCACCCTTCCTAGGCTTCACTGCAAATTTAAAAGTCAAATGGTCAACTACTCTATAAAGATGGATCTTGTTCTTATTGGGTCTTCACATATTACAAAATCTATGACAATAATAAGTTTTGAGAGTAAAATGCCATTTTCGTGCCTAAGGTTTGACTACTTTGGCGACTTTCATCCAAAGGTTTGTTTTTTCGTATCTAGATCCAAAAGGTTTGAAATCTTACCATTTTCATCTGATACGAGGATACGGTAACTCCATCCATTTTTTAACGTTAAGTCATGTGTATTTTCATCTTTTTAGATTTTTTGTGATAATTAAAGGGTTTGGGTGGGGAGAAAGTCAACAAAGGTGGATCTCTATTTCTTATAGTGTTTTTTTATTTTAATTAAAAAATGTCTAAAAAGACGAAAATGTCCCTCATTTAACGAAGAAAAATACAAAAAGAGATGAATTATTAAATACCCACCAGTTGAATAAGATGATCACACTCTGCATCAGTTAAAAAGTTTCGATACAAAAACGCCCTGCAAACATCACAAATTCAACCTTTTAAGCACACGTTTTCAAATAATCACACAATCAAGAATGTACAAATAATAATAATAATATCATTCTAAACAAATATAGGATGCCACGAAATTTGGGTGACCCGAGTAGGATCAAACGGGTGACCATACGAATCACCATTCGGCAACCCGATCACTGACTCACGTTTGCACAACAAAAACATCAAAATTTAATCACCAATTCATCAAAATTGGGTTTACAGAACCCTACCTTGAAGACTGAATAAAGAAATTGGGGAAGAACAAGAGGAAACAGAGGAAATAGGAAAAAAAGACGAAACCCCATTATAGATCTTGGATGAATTGCAAAACCCTTTAGGGGATTTTGTTAATTGTGAAGAGGGGTTTATGGAATGATTTTGTTTTAATCTGAATTTTATGATTATTAATGGGAGAAGCAATCGGGTAATGAAGTTGAATATTAAACGGGTGGATTGAGGTTAAATGGGTCAAAGGGGGCGCCCACTGGATTGGGTTTTGAGTGAGTTGAAGAAGAAGAATTGAATTCGATGGATGGGTTGGTATTTGGTAATGGTATGGAGGAAAATATGGGAAGGTAGGGGTGCTAAAAAAAATCCGTATCCGAAACCGAATCTGAAATATCCGAAAATCCTTATCTGAAATATCCGAAATGTCGGATATCCGAATCTAAAATATCTTTTTCCCGCATTCCCCACTTCACATTACATACTCCTCCATTTACACAAATATTCATACGATAGCGGGGCTATAAAAACAAATACACATAACAAACTCTGTAAATATAGATACGGGAAAGCAGTATCCACTAACAAACTTTGCAACTCTTCCTACAATACGCGACACCTTCACCCGAGCCGACCATGTAAACAGGATTCTTTTTGCATTCACCGGTAGCAGCCCAAACTGGGCAATTTACATTTTCATCTTTGCACTCGTCGTCACTTGTGCTACCTGATTTGTCAAAGTTTCAGACATGGATCCATTTTGTTGTAGACCATTTCTCACCTTGGATGACGTGGCAGCTGCCATGTAAGCTTAATACATCGGTTGTAGCGTTCGGGTAAAGGCTAAAGAACAGCTATGCATCACCCTTCCTAGGCTTCACTGCAAATTTGAAAGTCAAATAGTCAACTACTCTATAAAGATGGATACACTGGATTGGGTTTTGAGTGAGTTGAAGAAGAAGAATTGAATTTGATGGATGGGTTGGTATTTGGTAATGGTATGGAGGAAAATATGGGAAGGTAGGGGTGCTCAAAAAAATCTGTATCCGAAACCGAATCTGAAATATCCGAAAATCCGTATCCGAAATATCCGAAATTTCGGATATCCGAATCTGAAATATCTTTTTCCCGCATTCCCCACTTCACATTACATACTCCTCCATTTACGCAAATATTCATACGATAGCGGGGCTATAAAAACTAATACACATAACAAACTCTGTAAATATAGATACGGGAAGGCAGTATCTACTAACAAACTTTACAACTCTTCCTACAATACCCGACACCTTCACTAGAGCCGACCATGTAAACAGGATTCTTTTTGCATTGACCGGTAGCAGCCCATACTGGGCAATTTACATTTTCATCTTTGTACTCGTCGTCACTTGTGCTACCTGATTTGTCAAAGTTTCAGACATGGATCCATTTTGTTGCAGACCATTTATCACCTCAGATGACGGGGCAGCTGCCATGTAAGCTTAATACATCTGTTGTAGCGTTCGGGTGAAGGCTAAAGAACAGCAATGCATCACCCTTCCTAGGCTTCACTGCAAATTTGAAAGTCAAATGGTCAACTACTCTATAAAGATGGATCTTGTTCTTATTGGGTCTTCACATGTTACAAAATCTATGCCAATAATAAGTTTTGAGAGTAAAATGCGATTTTCGTGCCTGAGGTTTGACTACTTTGGCGACTTTCATCCAAAGGTTTGTTTTTTCGTATCTAGATCCAAAAGGTTTGAAATCTTACCATTTTCATCCGATACGCGGATACGTTAACTCCATCCATTTTTTAACGTTAAGTCATGTGTATTTTCATCTTTTTAGATTTTTTGTGATAATTAAAGGGTTTGGGTGGGGAGAAAGTCAACAAAGGTGGATCTCTATTTCTTATAGTGTTTTTTTATTTTAATTAAAAAATGTCTAAAAAGACGAAAATGTCCCTCATTTAACGAAGAAAAATATAAAAAGAGATGAATTATTAAATACCCACCAGTTGAATAAGATGATCACACTCTGCATCAGTTAAAAAGTTTCGATACAAAAACGCCCTGCAAACATCATAAATTCAACCTTTTATCACACGTTTTCAAATAATCACACAATCAAGAATGTACAAATAATAATAATATCATTCTAAACAAATCTAGGATGCCACAAAATTTGGGTGACCCGAGTAGGATCAAACGGGTGACCATACGAATCACCATTCGGCAACCTGATCACTGACGCACGTTTGCACAACAAAAATATCAAAATTTAATCACCAATTCGTCAAAATTGGGTCAACAGAACCCTACCTTGAAAGATTGACGCGTTGTAGACGTTGGTGGCGGTGGTGTTTTGTGGACAATCACGCGTGATGTTTAAGTCGTCACTGACCTCCCCGAGTGGCCTAATAGGAAACTTGTAGAGTTGTAGTGGCATGTCATTGAAGGAAAATAATGTTGAAACATATAATATTGTTTTGAAATTGTAATACAAAACTCACCAAATATGACTTGTTTTAGCATACATTAGTTACCATTGTTCGACGCACAAGTAATTAATTCAGTTTCTCTAAAACATATTTTAACTAAAAAATAAAGTGTAGTTGTTTAGCTAGCACATACATCCATGTGCGAATACGTGTGTGAGCAAATCACACTAACCACTTCCTTGTGTTAACATGTTCTTTTACTTTATCCAAGGTTGATTCATATGCCTCTCTCATATTTTTCCTTAAGTCAAGCTTATAAGTTTGAGACGATATGAACTCAGCTCACCATTACATTTGGAGCTACATCATTTTAAGCGAAACGTATCGGTCTTTGGTTGTCCTCAAAGAAAAGGAGATGACTTGCGTATCACAGTAACATTATCTTAAACTATGCAATTATAACTGGTTATTATGTAAACATATAAACTTGTAAGCTTTGTAAGCATGTATAGGAAAAGCCCACTATTGATTTCGTTACTTGATGGATTCCCCTTTTGAGACAAGGCCCATAAAGGAGAGGAAGGCGAAAAGCCCACTAGTAAACAATCCCGCCCAAGCAGACGGTTACATTTTCATCACATTATGGCTTATGGGGTATTTAGATTAGTTTTAGAGTAAAGAACATGGTTAACACCCAATAACACTTTCAGCCCTCATTTGAAAAAACCGAACAGTCTAGTCCCTGTGGTTCTCAATTGCTCGCAATCAAGTCCTCCCACTAACTGACCGTTTGTAATTCAGTGAAAAGACTAAAATACCCCCATAATTTTACTTACAATTTCAGTCCCTGAATGTTCTTCTACATAAATTCCCTCCATTATAAAAAAAATCATAATCTAGCAACTAAGCACTGATTAACCTTATTTAACCTGCAATATGAACATATTAACAACAACAATAGCCCGTAATTACCAATTTAACCAGATTTGAAATATTGTTGACATTTTTAACTTCAAATGGGTTTGACTTTGTGAACTTCAAATGGGTTTGACTTCTTGAACTGAACTAAAATAGGAAGTTATGATTGACCTTTGTTTACTACATTTAATAACAATACTTAGTAAGAACACATTTGTAGCATCTGTTTACTCAATTTGCAAACACCTAACTGCAATTGGTACAACATACTTAAGTTGGTTTTGACCTCTATGTTAGTCAAGCATGTTTGGTGCTCAATTTGACCTTTGTTTGTTGTAACACCACGTAAAAACGTGTCCAATTATGTGAAGACACGTGTCCTAAACCCTAATCACGTGAAAGATTGAGTATGAAGGACTAAAGTCGTAAAACAATGAAATTATGTATCCGAAGGGACTAAAAGTGTCGACATGCCAAACTTGTGCCTCTGAGTGATCACACACGAAGTATATATTCTTAAACGAGTAATTATTTGAATATAAGAAGCCGTTTGTGAAAATAATCGAAAGATTATAAACTATGGGGGTTAAACGTGTCAACATGTTAATTCTTACCTCTGAGTGACCTTTTAACGAACCTGGAGCTTCGTAATGTTCAAATATACTCTCAAGAATAAGTGATATCAGTTTCACATGGTTTCAAGATCGTTATGCAAGTTTCCAAGAACTTGGGTTAAAAGCGTCAATGTTTAGAAACTTATGATATCGGTGATCGTTTAATGAAACCGGGCCTAACGAAGTTTGGTTATACTCCCATGATCCTTTACAAACTAACTACAAAGGTTAAAAGTGCCAAAAATGAAGTTAAATAAAGTTACAAAGGACCAGGGACTGAAACTGCCAAAGCTGAAACAATTTTCACCTGAACACAAGGTTGTCGCGGGGCGCGTAGACCCCCTATGAATCCTACGCGGCCCGCGAGAGATGCCCAGTTCTGCAAAATGTTGACAGTTGTTGGTTGCAGCATGTTCCACCGCCTTAAACACTCCAAATTCGGTTCCAGGAGCTGGTTGACGGTTATAGAATACCACTAGGACACCTGGGGTGATCCTAAAACACTCCCTTAACACCTGATATGATCTTGATTCATGGCATTCACCTATAAAAAGGGCCTTGTGTTGAACTTTTCATTTACTCATAACACTCAAACATTCTCTACTCTCTCATCTGGTGGTTCCTGATAAAAAAGGGAGCTTGTTCTTGCAGAAAAGATTGCTAGGACCCTTTGTAAGTGTCTTAGCCCCCTCTTTAGTTCAGTTTTTAATTTAAAAACCGAAAAGTCAAAGTTATCGTAATCTGAATTTGACCTTCGGTTTAAACTCAATTGGTCCAGCCACTGTTCGAGATGAATGTGGTTATGTGACCATAATTAGGTAGGTGATTAACCCTTAAAAGGGCACCTCCTAATTATTTCGTTTGCTTAGTTAATTGTCGGGTCAAACTAGTTAATTAAAAAGTCAAACTGGACAGAATTATAAATAATAATTAAAACTAATAATACAGAGGTTATAAATTATATTTTAACACTTTAATAACTTAGTAATTATTATTAGAACATGTTTAGGCATGTTCAACCCGACAATTCTGAGTTTAAGGTCGGTTCGCAACCGAAAGTCGCAAAAGCTTGACTTTTGCTTTGACTTTCAGTTCTGACCCGATTGAGCTTAATTCTTCCATGTTTTAAGCTTCCAGTAGGACCACATTATGTTGTAGTATAACCCTCTGAGGTTATATTACCTGGTCATTTGTATTCTGAATTATATACTAAGTTTCGTTATTATGCTTATAAATGCTCATTATGCCCTTATATCATATAAACGAGATTTCTGAAAATGTGAGAGGACAAAAAGCTTTATTACTGATATATAAGTATGTCCCGAAAATTTGACATCAGTTTCTGGTCTCAAACTAAAGTTATGCAAGATATCGTAAATTGAAACTTTTTATTAATTAAATTACGCTATCTTGCATAAGACATGTTTAAACATGGATTTTGACCCAAAAATCATTACCTATTGTTAAGATATTATTTTTAGGGATTTTTGGAATTTTTGATCAGATTACAATCCGACCATATCATGGAGTTCTTGTATAATTCGGTAAATGACGATAATACCCTTTTCATACATAAAATGAGATTAACATATGATTTGAATGCCAAACCTTTTCCTACTGATATTATACATTAAATAAAATATTTTCAACACTTGAGACTGATCAAAATCTCAGATTTCCATAAACATCTTAATTATCGTCAATTAGCGATTTTTACGCTAATTAGGTGCAGAGTATGGTTTAAAACCATATTTAACACCTAAAACTTGTTACCTACTGAATTTTTAAATAAATTTTAATATTATTACAGTAGGTATAAGTCATGAACTCAGACTTCCAAAAATGTCCTTAAAAGCATATGTGAAATGACCAAAATACCCTTCCGGGCATAGTTTGGCCATAAATGGTAAACCTCATATATGTATGATATCTTACTGATGTAACTTGATAAAATAAATATTTTTACTGGATGTTTTAGAACATAACCTCAGTTTACTATTTCTTTTATAAACATTAAAATGACCAAAATGCCCCTACGGGACTTAAATTGGTTTTAAATACTTTTTGGGAATAAATGTTGACATCCTACTGATGTATTAACATATTTTAAGCATAATAACATATGAGACCTGTATATAATTCATTTGGTTACCCGTCATGCATTTATGCATTCGGTTCGATTTATGTAGCTAGTTTACATAAATTAGCCGAAATGGGTTTAACCTTATCATTAAATCTTCAAAATCCAGAATGTGTTTAGTTTACCCATATTAAATAAGTATCCAAACTTGTCGGGTCTAAATCACATTCCATTCCGGTCTCCGCTTAATCTAGCGTTTAGAACCGTATAGTATCTTTCAAACTAACCGGTCTCAGTCTTTGACTTAAATAAAGACCCGTTAGTATCCTAATAGGTTAATAAACCTTCTATACAGATTGAGTAGCTTTGGTAGAAGGTATTTTCATAAGGCTTTAGGAATATACGGCTGAGTTACATCCTTACACATCTAGCTCAGGTAAATACTTTTAACTTATTTTCCGTTATACGGGCTTGGGATACGGTATTATAAAAATACCGCTTGGTCGGGTATGAAATCATTTAATCGGATTGTGATTAATAAATTTACATAACCCGTTTTAATCTGTTTTGTTTGATAACATAAACATTGGGGGTTAATACGACCGTGTCCTGGATATCCTTGGCTCATTTCATTTGTAAATGACCACGACTTATGCACGGGGTGTAGGCATACACCTGACAGATGCAAAATGCTAAATAACCCACATGTTGGGGATAACTCCTTTGTGGGTTTATAGTGGTGAGTTGGTTAATCAT
>JARYGA010040650.1:0-2500 GCA_030545235.1 Helianthus tuberosus
GAAGGGCAGGCATAAAATAGCATGGCAGCAGCCCCCGAGATTCGAACTCGGGTCTGTGCTCCCACACTCTTTCACGCCCTTGTCAACCATTGGACTAGGGCCTAGGATTGTTCATTTTATAGTTTGCATTTGTATATATTTCCAGTTTTTGCAAGATAAACTAGCTATGAAACTCTATAGTTAGTCACATCTTTCCAAATAAATAACCTTCCTTTTACCCTTTCCTTCACAACCATAAGTCCTCTATTTTTGTATCAATTTTTAACAATAAGGTAGAGATTTGATTGACGTACAAGCTTATAGTAGTCATGCTTCACATTTTGGTTTTGAGAGTTCACTTCAAATTATATACATATTATCCGAGAGAAGAGTGAATTCAGTAAGTGTTTTTGTTTTTGCATAGTTAATTACTTAAAAGTAAGAAAATTTTGTTTAAGTATTCTAGGGTTGCCGTTTCATTCTCTTGATTTGCCAACCTTTTGAACGTTGTAAGTCTTGTGAAACATCTATGTTTAAGATTTTGTAATTCGTATTTATATTTGTTTGAAATATACGTTCTTGTTTAATTGTTTAAGTTTGATATGTTGTTTGGGATTTTGCTTAGGGACAAGCAAAAGAATAAGTGTGGGGATATTTGATGTGTTAAGAATTATACACATCTTCTATATCAAATTATCCCGATTTCAGATAAATTGTATGCGTTTATCCTATGTATTTGATACTGAATTGATTAAATTATGAATCTGCAGGATTTGATGAAATATCTGTGGATTATGCGAGAAAACAGTGAAAGATCGGTAAAGGATTCAATGCATAGGAAAACGTATCAAAGAAAACCAAGGGTTTGACCAAAAGAAGTCCATACGCACCGTAGACAACATTCTGCTACGATGCGTATGCCAAAGCAAAGAAAGTTAGTTGATAAAGACCTACGATGCGTAGACATATGAAGCATACGATGCGTAGGGTCTGGTCAAAAAGTCAACATTGGTGGACCTACGATGCGTATCAAGCCGCATGCCACGATTCGTATTGACCACGCGGAGAAAGTTAGTTAAAGCCCTACGATGCGTAGCACTTCCTTGGCTACGATGCGTAGGGAGTGTGACGGCACACATCTTCCGGTCAAGAATGGAGTTGTTGTTGAAAATTAGTTGCAAAGTCCCTACGCACCGTAGCACATTCTTTGCTACGATGCGCAGGGAGTGAACAGGAGCAATTTTTGTTACCTATAAATAGGCATGCTTGGTAACTCGAAAAAGACACCAATTCAAGTCCGAATTCTTACTTTATAGTTCTTTTATAATCAAGTTTAAACACCCGGAAGTGCTGGTGAAGTACCTCGGAACTCTCGAGACGTCTGGAGGCCGTTGGTTCTAATCCTAATCGACCCGAGTCGGTTAAACGTTGTAATTTCCATTCTAGTAAGTGTTGTTATAATGTTTTCAGTAGTTGTTATGCTTGTTGTAAATGTGTTAATGTTTAATATGTGTAGCTAAACTTATAAACTACCTGGGTTATGATGAAATAAAGGATTGTAATGCTGTTTGATGTAATTTCAGTTATTTTATGTGATTTACAGAATTTTATCTTTGAAATTAATCTTGATATTGCATGTTGTTATAATTCTGATTTAATTATTTGTCGATAAATTCACCAAGTTTATAATATGAAGAAATTCCCTTTAAACTTAGAATTTAATTTAATTCGTTTACGGGTTAAATATTGTGTTGAGAAATTGACCAAGTCTAATAATAATTAGTCAGAATAATAAAACATGCATCATTACCTCATGATTAGAAATATGATTAGGGTAAGCCAGGTTATTAGCTAATCATTGGTGGGTAATTTGGGTAATCGATAACTCGAACTCTTTTATTACATCGTGATTAAGGTTTCTTGGGATTTTAATTTTCAAAGATTTGTTCGCTTTACGTGTTTAAAAGATCGTCTCACAACATAGTCTCTGAGGTTCCAACGGTTGGATTCACGTAGGATTTGGTTTCGATAACTCGTACCGGTTTGTTCTAGCATTTCACATATTGTCTTTATCTATTGTTTAAGTAGCATCTCTAACGAGGGATTAATCAATTGAAAAAGATACTTAACTGTTATTATTATCAAACTAGCATTACATGAATTTAGGGATTCTAAAACCCAGGTAGTCTGTTTATTATATCTGTGATTCCAATTATTTGTAATAATTTGTGATTGTACTTGTTAATTGTTTAATTGTTAGTGTGTTTGTTTAATTGTTAAATTGTATTTGTGTACTGTTTTATTTTCTCGAGAATTGTATTTTATCAATGTTTGTTTTAAGTTTATACAAATTCATTTTAAATTAATGTTTTTATAAAAACCACAAACCACAAATCAATCTTTAAACCAATTTTCCTAAATACTCAATAAATGTTACTTTCAAGATTTCGAAAATAGTGTCCACGGATTGACATCCGGGCTTGCCAACAAAACTACACCGCGACCGGTGCACTTGCCGTTT
>JARYGA010040650.1:5000-17500 GCA_030545235.1 Helianthus tuberosus
TTTTCTCCAACTCTCTGTCGTCTCATTATAAACCCTCTATCTTCACAGGTTTCAGGATCTTGTCCTCCTGACTCTAACTTCTTTCTTCCCTTTGAATGTTGATCCAGACTCCCCCTTTCACAGACTCCCCCTCTCGATATGCTAGAATCTGAGAAATCTGGTTCAAGCTTTAACAATTAGCTTCCATTTGGGAATAATGAAGTTTACAACCTGTTAACCTGCACATCCTCTACCTCAACATAAGTTTCACAAATTTATAACAATTGAATTTAGCAAACTTACTGGTAGAAAACAATTATTCAGCAAACATACTAGTTACATCAAGTTCAAATGAATGACCTTGATTAACTAAACACACAAACTTTCAAAACATTTGTATATGACATTCAAAGTTTTCAACATATTCTCCCAATCCTCTAGTTCATCAAGTTTAGCACTTGGAATTTTGAAAATCAGCTCTTCAACATCAGTTGTCGAAAATCTTTTTGAATTTAGATTTTAAAGAAATGCAGTAAACAAATATGTACAAATAATATTTTTGTGAGTTTGTGTAAGAGGATCATATCAGTTTATGAAACAAATCACTAGCACCGTTAAGCTTTAAACATGTTAAGTTTTAAACGATTCACATAGATTGTCAGTATACTGATCCACTTAAATTTTCACATAAAGTTCAACTGCTTCGAGATACGAATTTAATGTCTTAGATACTTAAACTTAATCGCGTATCCCACCTCAGAATATACTCCCGTATCCAGATCCCAATATTCAGTCTTACAGGTAATTATAACACAAATGATATCTGTAAGGGGTTAATAATTTATGAAGAATCATGAGAGCTCAGGTCAGAACTACCGTTCAGCAGAGAGATCATGACTCAACTTGTGGGTGTGTCCCCTTTAGAGGATCTTTTTTACAACAGCATTGCTAAGCAATTTTATTGTCTTATCATTGATGCTGAGGGTGATGCTGTGTTTCAAGCATTTGCAGAAAGTATTATTCGAGGACTAGGTCAGAACCACCGTTCAGCAGAAGTCCCGGAATAATACCCCAGATATCACTGAGTATAAAAACCTAGTATATCAGAATACGAGACCTTTCAAACAAGATTTCGGGGGTTACCCATATATCCGAGAGATGTTACCCACGATATAAGCAAGTTTGAAATTTAGGTTTATATCTCATCACAATTTACTAAATGTGCAAAAACCTACTGACACATCATCAGTGAGACCGTTTATCACATTTGACATTACATATCTTTAGCATGCTGTGATAGTTCACTGATTTACTATCATTTCCTCTTTTTCACAACAAAACTCATTTTTGCTTTTCAATGTTTTTGGCATTTTCAATTTTTTTTTTTAATTTTTCTCCCCCTAAAATCAAAATATGTTTCAATTTTGATTTTCTGGGAAAATTTGAAAACAAACTATACAAAAAACGTGACAAACTAATATCAAATCGCTTCAATTCGCCATTCACTTGGCATAAACAATCAAAACTCCCCCTGACAACAAACTATTTTCCCATTTAGATTTCAAAACACTTAAGTTTGTTTTAATCAAAATGGTTTTTCCGGAAAATTAGTTTTATGTGTCATTTCACAAATTCGGGGTTTCATCACATTGTTCTTCTTTAACCATTTTGAAAGATTTAACAATTAAGACCCTTGTCAACAACAAACACTAGTAGAAAATCAAGTACAACTTAATGTCCCTGATTTACCACATGTAAATCGAAATATCACAGTTATCATTTTGTGAATTTCTCAAGAAAGATGCCGATACCTGCTTCACACTTACCAACCTGGATGCTCCGGCAAGTCAGGTTTTTAACCAACAGATTTTGACACCCAAGCCTGACCAGCCTTAGGTGTGTTTTGAGCTTTTCTCTTTTCTTCATAAAATTCTTTCACTCATTTTTCCTTACCATCAACCATCTTGCTAAAAATATGTTTAACATTGCTATTAAACATTTTTCCAGCATCAACCCCTTTTGATTTTAAGTTTGCGGCTAGTAATGGTGGAAAATTCTCATCATTCATTAAAGGAACTGTCTCTTCTTTTTTTACCTCAACTTGTGGCTCATCTGATTTTGTGGAATCAGATTCATTGCCCTAACTTGGCTTGTCTGACTTGGATGAGCCAGATTCATCGCCAATGACATTCTTTTTCTTCTTGTTCTCTTTTGTCCTCAGATTTGCATCTGAAGAATTCAATTTACTTGGCTTTGCAGTCGAGTGAGTTGATTCATCAGAACTTTTATTCAATCTGTCCTTTGAACCCGAAGACAAAATTTTCTCAAGATACTCTCTCGCCTTCTTCCTTTTCTTTCGCAGTCTGTCTTTCTGCCCCTTTGAAAGTTTAACTTTCTTTTCTTGAATTTTCTGATCCTGAACTTTAGGTTTTAGAACCTTCTGTTCATGGGGCTTGACGTTGACTGGTTTCTTTACCATTCTCTGAGATTCAACCCTCGATCTTCCCATCGATCTCCTTAGGCAATCTCTGGCAATATATCCTCTGATTTGACAATTATAGCATCTTTTTGTCTCATAACTCCAATTCTGGCAGTTAACAGCAATGTGTCCTCTCACACCACAAGTGTAGAACACTCTGTTATTGTACCATTCACCACTTTCACACCATATGCTTAGATCATAACATTGTCTGGCTTTGTGGTAATCATCACTCTTCTTGAAAACTGGTTTTGGCTTTGAAGCACTGTGGTCAAACCTGCACCACTTATTACCAACATTTTGTGAGTTTTCATTTTTAAATTTTTGTGATTTTTGATAATGATTGGATGACTTATCTGATGAGCTTTTATTTTCATTTTTAGGATTTTTCAAATTTTTATCTTTTTGTTTCTGTTCTACACTCTTCTTAACAGGTTTTTGTTTAGAACATTCACCTGTTTCAGTAGATTGCAAAACAGTATTTTTAAATTTTTCTTGTAAATCTAAAAATATTTTTCTTTTCTTTTCTTTTTCATCATCAGATATTTCATCACAATCTTCAATTTTGACTTTTTCAAAATTTGTGACATTGTCACTTATTGGAACAGAATTGATCGGTTTTGGACACTCATATGGTGCCGAAGTCACAAAACCTTTCAATTTATCCTCTAACTCAGAAATTTTGTTCCGAGCAATTTCAGCTTCTTTTTCAAGCCGAATGATTTTCTGAAGATGAGAATTTATTTCAATCTGTTTTTCAAGATTATTGTTAAAAATGGCAAATTTTTCATCTTCTAAAATCTTCATTTGACTTTGAAAATCTTTTTCTTTTCTTTAAAATTTTTGTTTTCTAATGACAAACTCTCAACATTCTCCAAAAGTTTGTCATTTTCAGATTTTAGTTTTTCGCAATTCAAGCGCACATCCAAAATCTGTTCATCATCAGCTTTCTTCTCGTCTTTCAAAGCTTTGTTTTCCAACGTCAAATTCTCCATATCTTTCAAGAATTTCACACTGTTTGTTTCTGATTTTTCATAATTCGAACATTTTCCATTCATCTCTCCATTATCAGCTTCTTTCTTTGAAATTACTTCTTCAAAAACCTGCTGTTTTTCCGTAACAGCTTCTTTCTTAATTTCTTTAATTTCTTCAACATCTGCTGCCTTTTGATTTATCTTTTTCGCAGCAAGTTTATTCTTGAGCTCGTCAATTTGTTCTGCAAAAGAATCATTAACCATTTCAGATGAAAATAACTGTTTATAAAACTCAAGTTTCTCAAGTTTTTTTCTATCATCATCACACTCTTCATCAGATGAGTATGAATGATCAAAAACTGGAACTTTTTCTGAAATAACTTCTGAAACTTTTTCATCTTTTTCAGAACTAACTTCAAAACTCTTTTCAACTTTATCCACAACAATTTTTGAATCCTTGTTTATTGAAAATGATTTTCTAGGATTTGGTTTTCCGGCAAGAATATCAATAATATCCATTGAATTATTGTTAAAAATATCATCTGCAAAGGAACAACCATATTCATCATCACTATCCATATTTAGATAACAGTTTTCACAATGTCAATCACTTTCAAATGAAATTATCCTGCTCAAACAAAATCGCCTTGAATCACCTACAAACAAACAAACAAACACTTAGACAAATTTTCGAAATTTTTGACAAACACTGACACTGAAGCGAAATCACTAATAGTGACTAATGAGCGAAATCAACAACAATGTCCTCTCGAGCGGAATCACAATTGTTCACTCAAGCGAAATCACTTGAGTTCCTTGGAGCGAAATAGCGAAATTGACTCTTGGAGCGAAATCTGATTTGACTGTTGAAGCGAAATCAGATCTTGTCTCTTGGAGCGAAATTAACTTTGACCGTATGAGCGAAATTAGTATGTTCGGATGAGCGAAATCAGATTGATAATGTCCGTTAAAGCGAAATTAACTTGTTCGTTTGAGTGAAATCAAGTGTTGTCCGTTAAAGCGGAATCACCTTTTAACCATTTTTGACCAAGTTTTAATTCGAATTTTAATCTGATACTTTCAAGGGTTTGTTATTAGTGTATTTTACACATTATTTTCAAAAATCAGACCATTTCGACCGTAGGAACCAGTTCAATTCGAAAAAGTATCAAAGAAAGTGAGTAGAAATGAGAGATTTTTGTAGATTCAGCTGTAGTAGTATGAACTCCTCGTCCTGAAGCTCTGATACCACTTGTTGGACCGTGTTGTGAGCCTAAACGATCAGTCAAGGTAGTTCATCTTCACGTGTAAAGGCGGAATCAATGCACGTAAAGTAACAACAACTTCTCCTTTTAATTTCTTCTCTTTATTAGCTTTCTAGAATGATTTTGACAGAGTTTTGTTACCAAGCTAATGATCTAATTCCGCTCCAATGGTTGCCATGAATGAACACATGAAGGGTATTTATACTAAGGCTGATTTCGCTTATGTGTCAGTGACACTGAAGCGAAATCACCTCATGTACATTAAAGCGAAATCTCCTAATGTCCCTTGAAGCGAAATCAACACTTAACAATGTACATTGAAGCGAAATCAAGAATAAACCCCTAATTTTGACTTTTAAGATCCAATCTTGACTTTCTTGATTTAAGACTTGATGAAGATGCAGTCAACAGACATTCTTGTGCATCAACAGTATGGTCCATGCATGAACGCACGTCGACAAGGACTCACAAGGGCCAAAACAAATGCTTCGGTCCCAGCAAGGCCAGATGTGTTAACTTGTTCACGGGTCGTTCTGCTGTGCAGGGTTCGACAATGATCCTTCCGCGGGTTCACCTACGGAAACCTTGTTACGACTTCTCCTTCCTCTAAATAATAAGGTTCAGTGGAATTCTCGCGACGTCGCGGGCAGCGAACCGCCCACGTCGCCACGATCCTAACACTTCACCGGACCATTCAATCGGTAGGAGCGACGGGCGTTGTGTACAAAGGGCAGGGACGTAGTCATCGCGAGCTGATGACTCGTGCTTACTAGGAATTCCTCGTTTAAGACCAACAATTGCAATGATCTATCCCCATCACGATGAAATTTCAAAGATTTCCCGGGCCTGTCGGCCAAGGCTATATACTCGTTGAATACATCAGTGTAGCACGCGTGCGGCCTAGAACATCTAAGGGCATCACAGACCTGTTATTGCCTCAAACTTCCGTGGCCTAAAAGGCCATAGTCCCTCTAAGAAGCTGGCCATGGAGGGATACCTCCACATAGCTGATGGGTGTGTGAAAACCGGGTGCTAAAGTGTGTTATAACAAGTGTTTTAGGGTGTGAACTTGATTATATGGTGTGAATATAGTGCCTACGAGCTTTTGTTGTGTTACAGGTTAATCGGCACAATTCGGAGAAATTAACGTGCTTAGAAGCGAAGAGGAACAAGCAAGGATGATTATTGAGAGAAATCATATCATTCAGGATGTGTTCGGGTCCGAAATATGGTTTGGATTCATGAGAAATATGAAAGAACAAAGTCTATGGGGCGGTTGACACTTAATTGAATGTTAATTATGGTTGAAATGCCGAAGGGACGAAAAGTAATAAACTCTAGGGGTTAAAAGTGACACTTGTTTGTGAAATTGAGATTTACGTTGTGGCCTACATGAGGTGGAAACCAAAACAAACAGAATCTACGGACCGTAGCTTACGGTATTAATCCGTAGGCTACGTTTGGAATTAAGAAGGCAGCGCATGTGTTAATGTGTAGGCGTGAATTAAAAGAAAAAAAAATAATAAAAAAAGGGAAAGGAGGTAACATCACGTGAAGGGTTTTGGTCTTTAGGGGGAGCCGCCAATTGAAAAGAAGCACACATCATCGATCACATCATCACCTTGGACGATATCAACAACATCAGTGAACATCATCATCATCTTTTGACGGTTGACCTAATTTTTGCACAAAATATTCACGTGGAAGGAAGAGTGGGTATTAATATTTTAATAACCATTATTATTCTTTGCATCAAATTTAAGAATGGTGAAGATGGGTTCAACAGTTTATCAAGCTTGTGAAGATCACGTGACTAAGATGAGCGGCTAATTCTTTTGTGGTTTCCTCCGGATGGAGGGTTTTTGTAAGTTGGATAATTTTATGTGTTTGTGACAATCGTTTTAATTCGGAGATCTAAGCATTCGATGCTTTTCACCTTGATTTGATTTATTGGTTGTAAACAATTGCATTTATTTAAACCTTAATTTCTAAGCATTCAGTTCCCGAGAGTTCTAGTAATTGGGATATATTTGACATGGGGTTAGGGTTTGTAATTGTAATTGATAATCATTCGATAACCTCCCGTTATGTATTGACCGGAGTACTTAGTCGTTGGTTATCACAATTGATGAATTAAGTTAAACACTTATGTCTATGTGAGTGTTTCGATAAAACACATAATTGAATCTAGCTGTAAAACCTGAAATCTGGAGGAACCATTGTTCTCTCTCTTGATTTAAACCTCACTTTTTAGTTCGTAATTTTTAGATAATTAATCAAATCAAACAACTGAGTTTTATTTTTTTTAATAGTAGTTAATCAAAACTGAGCATTACACACTTTCCACAATCCTCCTCTGGTTCGATATCCGACTTATCCTATCTATTGGTTTAGTTGGTTTTTGCATGTCACTAACGACAGACATCAAAATGGCGCCATTGCCGGGGAGGCGTGCGCAAAGTGCTTAGTGTTAAGTTCTAGTTCTAGTTTTAGTTAAATATACAAAAAATCCAAAAATAGTGTCTTTTTATTTTGTTATGTTTTGTTCGGATTTACGGGAGGTTTTCTTGTTTGTGTTTGTGCAGGTGATCTAGGAAGTGTATGCATCACACTCGGAATTCCGGGAAGTCATCACCGTTAGTGTTCGACCCAGAGATCGAGAGAACAGTAAAGCATACAAAGCGAGTACTACACCGTGAGAACAAGATCCTACAATCACCTATACCAACGTCTAAGACAATGGAAAACTCAGCAACCCCGGAGAAACAACCGCAAGACCCACTCCCACAGCAACAATTCTCACCAACACCTACCCACCCTTCACCAAATACTACCATACCAGTTTCATCACCACCACCACAGTCTACACAACCTACTTCTACATCTCCAGTACCATCATTCTCAACCTTTTTCCCAAACTTTGAGAACACTCAACCAACTTCTACCCAAGCAACATCCCTTCAATACCCAATTGCAACCCAGACCGTCAATTTACAACATTCGTCTCCTTATGTTAGAATCATTCCCGATGATGCTGCAGAACCAAGCCAGACTCAAGCACCTAATGCAACATCAATTCCGCCAGCCACTCGACCGGTTATTTCGCAGCAAAGTCAGCCAATGCCACATCTTTATAGATCGGCCATTTATGATCAAGGAAATAATTTGGGGGATTTCGACGATGGCTTTGAGGAATATGATAACTACGTGGGTCAAAACGAGAGACAACTGGTCAATATGGGTACCTACGAGAGGCAAACAGTTGGGGCAGGTGGATTCGAAAGAGTCAATCAAGGGAATTGTGGGTATCAACAATATGTACAACCAACGCAGATACCACCACAATATCATCAACCTGACCCACTCAATCAGCAGCCTGCTCCGAGGAGGCCGGTGGAGGATATTCCATTACCACCACCGGTACCTCAGATGCAGGGTCAGGCAAGACCGCTGCCACGAAACCTACACCACCGGTGATTTTACCGGAAGGAATTCCACGAAGAAATAATCAAGGTCCAGTTCGAGGTATAGAGAGCCACTTCAGACCTGCTATAGTTAACAACCCATCACCGGTTGTGATCCCGCAACTACAAGGAGGGCGGTCATTCGAAGTACGAACACAATCAATATCCAGTCTGCCTAAGTTTCATGGTCACGCACATGAAGAACCATATCTACACATTGCTGCATATGATGCACATTGCAACACAATCAGCAGCCAAGGTTTCTCAGTTGATGATGT
The DNA here is from genome assembly GCA_030545235.1 of Helianthus tuberosus. Lineage (NCBI taxonomy): Eukaryota > Viridiplantae > Streptophyta > Magnoliopsida > Asterales > Asteraceae > Helianthus > Helianthus tuberosus. Next base: position 13,440 of record JARYGA010040650.1, read on the forward strand.
GAAATTGGTACTTTTCGAATTCACACTTGAAGACAAAGCGCAGCAATGGTTTCATTCGCTACCGTCAGCTTCGATCTTCACATGGGGCGAAATGCAACAACAATTTTTAGATGAGTTCTATACTCATTTGCGTACTAACAATGCAAGGAAGGATATTCGAGGGTTTCGACAACAACCTGGTGAGTTATTTCACGAAGCGTTCAATCGTTTCAAAATGATGCTCAAGAACTGTCCACATCATGAGATATATTTGTGGGAGCTTATTAATACATTCCACGAAGGCCTAACAGATGAAGATGCCAGGGATGTAAATTCAATATCCAATGGTACTTTTGGAATGAATTACGAAGAAGATGATTGGGAATATTTAGAAAGAACCGCAACGGCGTCAAAACGCAAAGCTCAATCCTCTAGAAGTACACGACAATCGGTAGTGAGAGCGGTGGACAATCCACCCGATTTTAGTGGACAATACCCGTTGTGCGGTCATTGTGGGGATATAGGGCACATCGCTGATCAGTGCCCTAATATAATTGGTAAGCAGGATGATGTGAATATGCTGCAAGGCAGTGGGAACAGGTATTCAGGTTCCCAAGGCAACAATCAGTATTACCAGCCCCGAAATCAAAATAACTATCAAGGGGAAAATAATGTCGGTTATCAAAGGAACTACCAGCAAGGTAATGGTCAGGTGAATAGCGAGATGGTGGAGATGTTGAAGGCAATTCAACTTGAATTACAAAACCAAAGGCTTGAATTGCAAAATCGTGCTTAAAAGGAGGAGATGCGAGTTAAGGCCATTCAATCATTGACCACACAGATGGAGCAGCTGGCTAGTGATGTAGCAGCATTGAAACAACAATAAGGGAAGCTGCCAAGTGACACTCAGACAAACCCCAAGAATACAAAGAATACACTGATCAGTGGGGTAAATCCTGTTCCTAAAAGTAACTGTTATGATAATGATTTGTATGCTTCTCAGGTTATTGCAGGTTCAAGTGAAGCAGCTGCGGAAGGAAGCGGGATTGATTTGGGGGAACCGGTTGTTCCCATCAGAGTTGGAAAGTTCAAAATCCACAAAGCATTGCTGGATTATGGAGCAGGAGTGAGCGTATTACCCGGTAGCTTATACGACCAGTATGATTTTGGTCCCCTACAAGCTTGTGATAGTATGGCCATGTTTGCGGATGCAAGTTTGAAGCAACCTCGAGGGGTTTTAAAGGATGTGGTAATTCAGCTCGGTGAGTTCTACTACTCGGTCGACTTTATGGTGGTCGATTATGCACCCGCACCAACTTACACACAGCCGCAGGTAATTTTGGGTCGCCCGTTTCTGTATACAGCAAATGCACAAATCGATTGCAGGAACGGGATGGTAATTCTAAGTTACAAGAATCGTAAGTTGTATTTCAATGTATTTTTAAAATCTATTGCTTATGATCTTCTGAATGATGTGAGTCCCACAAGTGCTACTAATGAGATTGGTTCGAGTGGAGGTAATTTTTGCAGGTCTGAGTTAAAAAATGGTAGAAATCGGGCGAATAAGGCAAGTGTGAGAAAGGAAGCTGAGAAGAGGGAACCACCAGATGGTGGGTTTAGATGGGGTGACCAAGTTGAGCGAAACCCCAACCGAAGTGAGGCTATCATTCTCCCGAAAGACTGGATAGAGATGTATGGAAACAATTGGGGAGGTAAGCGTGCATCTGAACCACCTTGAACATCAGGTACGGTCTGGCTGAAGACCTAAAACTTAGCCCTCTCGGGAGGCAGCCCGAGGATGTAGAGTATTGTACTTTGGTTTGGTTCGTTTTGGTGTGGTTGTGTTTTGACAGGTTCTTGATTCAATCATCACGTATGCAACAATTCAAGTGTGGGGATGTTTTGCAACATCCCCGGTGAGATATCAAAGAATCTATGGAATGCGTCTATTCCGGTTAAAGCACAACAGCAGCATCACTACAGACACATTATCAGGTGCATGTGTTTATCTATCTTACTTTGTTTTTGGTGTGTTTTTGGTGGTGTGAACCTTTGTTCTGTTTAGGGGATGTGTTCTGGTTGTTTGTGTTGAGTTAGCCGCTCATTTAGGATAGTTGGTTTGTTTTCCCGGGCTATATTTTAAAAGCACCATACATTGGGGACAATGTATCCCAAGTGTGGGGATGGGGGAGCCCGGGAAGGGATTTGTGGATAAAGTTTTGAAGCGATTGAAAGTGGTTGAAATCGATGAAAATTGGTGAAAATTTTAAAAATTTTCATCGCCTTAAACAAGCTAATTGGATACGAAAACCTGAAGTTTCAATCACTAATAGGCTTCTTACCGTTAGTAGACTAGATTAGTCCCTTGTCATGGTTATCCCTTTAAGTTTCATGAGAGTAGGTTTGACAAGCGTTTTTATAGAAAATGAGTGAAAAGAGATGTCTATCTAGGGGTAACATGTTTTAATTGCATATGCTACATGTCGTCAACCTTTTTACCTTTTCTTGGTGAGATCTTGAGCCTGTAGACGGATAGGATAAATTATATGATGAATTCATTTGTTGAGTGTAGGCTACGTATTATTCTGTGTTAGAACTTGTATGATTCGATGCATGCTGAGACTGTGGGTTTGACATGTGCACATATATGATAAAGGCATTAGGACTTCCCGTTACACCCTTTTGTGTTTGTGTTTCTTTCGTGTTATTCACCAAATTCCCTTAGTAGCCCTGTTCAGCCTAATTACCTTTCGTTTGTTCGCCCATTGTTTATTGTGAAAAACCGACCGTGATGATATTGTTATGAAAAAAAATAGAAAAATATTTGAAAAAAAAATATATAGAAGTATTGTGAATATTTTTTATGTTCTTGGGTAAAAACGAACCCAAAGTTTGTGTTTGAATAAAGTTATCACGGTTTGGTTATTGTTTGTGAGCCAATTAGAAAAGAAAAAGAAACCAAAAAATCTTTCCTACCTTCACCTAAGCCCAAAACCCGAAAGTCCTTTTGATATGTGCCATGTTAGATGATACAGTGGACGTGTGATTGTCATACAAGCCTATGATTGCAGGATTTCATGTTTGCTTATTGAGTGTTTATATACTAGCACATTACACGCTAGTCCAGATATTAAACCGAGAGGAGTGATCATTGTGAGGGGTGTGTAGCATGTGTCTAATTGTAAACATGTTAGTTCTAGATAGTCAGGTCTTAAGTTTTTGAAATTGCATCATTTAGTTGTCAGACTGTCAATCTCGATTGTGTCAGTCTATGGGATGGGTATGACTAGGGACTGAACGGGTTGAATCGGTTAAGAGGTTTAGAGGTATTGTTCCTATGGTGAGTAGTTCTAAGTTGGTTTGCTTGAGGACAATCAAAGGTAAGTGTGGGGATGTGATGGGTGTGTGAAAACCGGGTGCTAAAGTGTGTTGTAACAAGTGTTTTAGGGTGTGAACTTGATTATATGGCGTGAATATAGTAACTACGAGCTTTTGTTGTGTTACAGGTTAATCGGCACAATTCGGAGAAATTAACGTGCTTAGAAGCGAAGAGGAACAAGCAAGGATGATTATTGAGAGAAATCATATCATTCAGGATGTGTTCGGGTCCGAAATATGGTTTGGATTCATGAGAAACATGAAAGAACAAAGTCTATGGGGCGGTTGACACTTAATTGAATGTTAATTATGGTTGAAATGCCGAAGGGACGAAAAGTAATAAACTCTAGGGGTTGAAAGTGACACATGTTTGTGAAATTGAGATTTACGCTGTGGCCTACATGAGATGGAAACCAAAACAAACAGAATCTATGGATCGTAGCTTACAGTATTAATCCGTAGGCTACGTTTGGAATTAAGAAGGCAGCGCATGTGTTAATGTGTAGGTGTGAATTAAAAGAAAAAAAAATAATAAAAAAAGGGGAAAGGAGGTAACATCACGTGAAGGGTTTTGGTCTTTAGGGGGAGCCGCCAATTGAAAAGAAGCACACATCATCGATCACATCATCACCTTGGACGATATCAACAACATCAGTGAACATCATCATCTTTTGACGGTTGACCTAATTTTTGCACAAAATATT
>JARYGA010040650.1:20000-22500 GCA_030545235.1 Helianthus tuberosus
GGCTGACAAGCTCAACCGACTTTACCCATAGGCACGCTTGCCTGAATACCTATGGGGCCATGCAGGAACTACGTGGGTCGATGATACATATTGGGCGTGCCCAATTCCACAGCAAGCAAGCAAGCAACGCCCCTATAGGCAGATTCCACCCGCTTGAACTAGCAATTGCGGGCTGGTTGTGCTGCCGGAACGTTACCTTAAAGCAAGCATCCTTGTGCCATCATCTCGTCCAGACAATAATACCCAACATGGCTGACAAGCTCAACCGACTTTACCCATAGGCACGCTTTCCTGAATGCCTATGGGGGTGCCAAACTACCGAAGTGGGGCTCAGCATGCGTTTGACACCTCTTTCCTCTCCCTTGGGCACTCTTGGGGTAAAGACAACCGTCTCATCTCGCTCACAATGCATGTGCTTGCCTTGGCCTTGGCTTGGCCTTGGCATGCCTTCCTAGCACATGCTTGTCCTTGGCATGCCATCCCAGCACACACCAAGGCATGCCATCCCAGCACATGCCTCTCTACTCCAAGAGTACTACCACCCCCTATATATACATTCTGCACAAAAAGTAAAGTGACAGGAACAGACATTAATTTTTTGAGAAATCATAATTTTTGAAGGCAAGCACGTGGTCAGCCACGCTTTCAGGTCGTCGTGCGGGAACAAGGGCAGCGTGCTGGGCAGCGTGCTAGGCAACATGCCATTATGTGGGGCGCTTCCAAGGCAGCATGGCTTGTTTACTAGGCAACATGCTGCAATGTGTGGGGCATCGATCGATTAACTAGCAAACGTCGTTGTTGCTTGTAGGCATCGTGTGGGACATTTACAAGGCACCGCGCTTGATTTATAGGCAATGGGGCTTGGGGAGACCGACACCTTGCTTGTATAGGCTTTAAACCTCGCGTCTCGTGTGCTTCTATCTTTCCCTTGCTTGGGCACAGGGGTTGCTCAAGCCCCTGGTCTCCCCTATATATACATTTTGCACAAAAAGTAAAGTGACAGGAACAGACATTAATTTTTCGAGGAATCATAATTTTCGAGGTTTGCTGGTCGTCGAGGCAACGTGGGCAGGCAACGTGGGGGGGGGGGGGGAGGGGCGCTTGGTGGGGGGAGGGAGGGGAGAAGGGCGCTTGTTCTCGGTCATCGTTGGGGCATTTGGGCTGTTATGCGCGTGCCACCAGCCTCCTTTGGCTTGGGCGCTCACCTAGCTTACCCGGGCATGGGCTGCTCAACACCCACCCCTCCCCTATATATACATTTTGCACAAAAAGCTAAGTGACAGGAACAGACATTAAATTTTTGAGGAATCATAATTTTTCAAAACCCCATCAAACATCGTTGGATTGGTATGAAATTTTGCGTGAGACCTCGGTAACGTGTTTTAAGGGGTTTGGATGAAAAAAAATCAGTTTTCGGGTCCCGAGGGCCTGTTGGCCCGGCTCGGTCGGCCAGTGACGCTTGTTTTTTCGTGGATTGTCCGTAACCCCATGAAAGAACGTCGGATCGTCCCGAAACTTTACGTGGATGTTGTAGGGCCCAAGTAGGGTCGTTTCAGGTCACGGGCCGATTTGATCGGGTCAAAACGTTGACTGGACTCGGGTCGGGACCGAGCGCCCGTGTAGTTCAACCATAACCGTATCAAACGAGGTCGGAACGGCTCCAAACTTCATGTGAGCCATCGGGACAAGTTGACGGTGGTCTTGGGAAAGAATAATCTGGATTCGGGCCCATGGGCCTGCGGGCCCGCTACGTTCGTTTTCTCGGGATTCTTCGTAACACCACCAGACGACGTCGGATAGCCACGAAAGCTGACACGGTTGTTCACGGGCATTCTTATGGTGGTATCGGGTCACGGCTTCACGTCTCGGGTCAACGTATTGACCGGGCCATGTTCGAGCCTGATTTGTCGTTGGGCCTTGGGTCGGGCCCGTTGTGCTCGGATCGACACCAAACTTTGTACAGGTTGTTCACGGGCCATTCTTACGTGGTTTGTGAACATGAGTTCACGTTCTCGGGTGAGGTCTTCATTTGGGCCTTGTTCGGGCCCGATGTGTCGTTGGGCCTTGGATAGGGCCCGTTGTACGTCGGATCGCCATGAAATTTGACACCGTTGCTCGCGGACATTTTTATGGTGGTGTCGGGCCACGGCTTCACGTTTCGGGTCAACGTGTTGAACGGGCGTTGTTCGGGCCCGATGTTGTTGGGGCCTTGGGTCGGGCCCGTTATGCTCGGATCGACACCAAACTTTGTGAAGTTGTTCACGGGACATTCTTACGTGGTTTGCGATCACGACTTCACGTTCTCGGGTCTGTTTTTTATTGGGCCTTGTTCGGGCCCGATGTATCGTTGGGCCTTGGATCGTCCCAGTTGTACTCGTTTTGACACCAAACTTGACGTGGTTGTTCACGGTTGATGTGTTGACCGGAGACCTCGATCGGGCCCGATGTGTTGACCGGAGACCTCGATCGGGCCCGATGTGTTGACCGGAGACCTCGATCG
>JARYGA010040650.1:30000-70000 GCA_030545235.1 Helianthus tuberosus
ACCATCAGTGCCAAAATAGCCCTCAGCAACCCATGTTGAGCAGTTCGTTGGGTCGATGATAGATATTGGGCGTGTCCCAAATCCACAGCAAGCAAGCAACACCCCTATAGGCAGATTCCACCCGCTTGTACTAGCAATTGCAGGCTGGCTGTGCTACCGGAATGTTACCTTAAAGCAAGCATCCTTGTGCCATCATCGGTCCAGACTACAGCTAACATGGGTGTTGGCAAGCTCAAGCGACTTTACCCATAGGCACGCTTGCCTGAATACCTACGGGGCCATGCAGGAACTACGTCCGTTGATGATAGATATTGGGCGTGTCCCAATTCCACAACAAGCAAGCAACGCCCCTATAGGCAGATTCCACCCGCTTGAACTAGCAATTGCAGGCTGGCTATGCTGCGAGAACGTTACCTTAAAGCAAGCATCCTTGTGCCATCATCTCGTCCAGACAATAATACCCAACATGGCTGACAAGCTCAACCGACTTTACCCATAGGCACGCTTGCCTGAATACCTATGGGGCCATGCAGGAACTACGTGGGTCGATGATACATATTGGGCGTGCCCAGTTCCACAGCAAGCAAGCAAGCAATGACTCTATAGGCAGATTCCACCCGCTTGAAATAGCAATTGCGGGCTGGCTGTACTGCCGGAACGTTACCTTAAAGCAAGCATCCTTGTTCCATCATCTCATCCAGGCAATAATACCCAACATGGCTGACAAGCTCAACCTACTTTACCCATAGGCACGCTTGCCTGAATGCCTAAGGGGGTGCCAAACTACCGAAGTGGGGCTCAGCATGCGTTTGACACCTCTTTCCTCTCCCTTGGGCACTCTTGGGGTAAAGACAACCGTCTCATCTCGCTCACAATGCATGTGCTTGGCTTGGCCTTGGCATGCCTTCCTAGCACATGCTTGTCCTTGGCATGCCATCCCAGCACACACCAAGGCATGCCATCCCAGCACATGCCTCTCTACCCCAAGAGTACTACCACCCCCCCTGTATCATTCTGCACAAAAAGTAAAGTGACAGGAACAGACATTAATTTTTTGAGAAATCATAATTTTTGAAGGCAAGCACGAGGTCAGCCACGCTTTCAAGTCGTCGTGCGGGAACAAGGGCAGTGTGCTGGGCAGCGTGCTAGGCAACATGCCATGATGTGGGGCGCTTCCAAGGCAACATGGCTTGTTTACTAGGCAACATGCTGCAATGTGTGGGGCATCGATCGATTAACTAGCAAACGTCGTTGTTGCTTGTAGGCATCGTGTGGGGCATTTACAAGGCACCGGGCTTGATTTATAGGTAACGAGGCTTGGGGAGACCGACGCCTTGCTTGTATAGGCTTTAAACCTCGCGTCTCGTGTGCTTCTATCTTGCCCTTGCTTGGGCACAGGGGTTGCTCAAGCCCCTGGTCTCCCCTATATATACATTTTGCACAAAAAGTAAAGTGACAGGAACATACATTAATTTTTCAAGGAATCATAATTTTCGAGGTTTGCTGATCGTCGAGGCAACGTGGGCAGGCAACGTGGGGGGGGGGCATGGTGGGGGGAGGGAGGGGAGAGGGGCGCTTGTTCTCGGTCATCGTTGGGGCATTTGGGCTGTTATGCGCACTCCACCAGCCTCCTTTCGCTTGGGTGCTCACCTAGCTTGCCCGGGCATGGGTTGCTCAACACCCACCCCTCCCCTATATATACATTTTGCACAACAAGCTAAGTGACAGGAACATACATTAATTTTTTGAGGAATCATAATTTTTCAAAACCCCATCAAACGACTTCGGATTGGCATGAAATTTTGGGTGAGACCTCGGTAAGGTGTTTTAAGGGGTTTGGATGAAAAAAATTCAGTTTTCGGGTCCCGAGGGCCCGTTGGCCCGGCTCGGTCGGCCCGTGACGCTTGTTTGGCGTGGATTGTCCGTAACCCCATGAAAGAACGTCGGATCGTCCCGAAACTTTATGTGGCTGTTGTAGGGCCCAAGTAGGGTCGTTTCAGGTCACGGGCTGATTTGATCAGGTCAAAACGTTGACTGGGCTCGGGTCTGGACCTAGCGCCCGTGTGGTTCAACCATAACCGTATCAAACGAGGTAGGAACGACACCAAACTTCATGTGAGCCATCGGGACAAGTTGACGGTGGTCTTGGGAAAGAATAATCTGGATTCGGGCCTACGGGCCTGCGGGCCCGGTTTGTTCGTTTTCTCGGGATTCTTCGTAACACCACCAGACGACGTCGGATAACCACGAAAGCTGACACGGTTGTTCACGGGCATTCTTATGGTGGTATCGGGTCACGGCTTCACGTCTCGGGTCAACGTGTTGACCGGGCCATGTTCGGGCCCGATTTGTCGTTGGGCCTTGGGTCGGGCCCGTTGTGCTCGGATCGACACCAAACTTTGTACAGGTTGTTCACGGGCCATTCTTACGTGGTTTGTGAACAGGAGTTCACGTTCTCGGGTGAGGTCTTCATTTGGGCCTTGTTCAGGCCCGATGTGTCGTTGGGCCTTGGATTGGGCCCGTTGTACGTCGGATCGTCACGAAAGTTGACACCGTTGCTCGCGGACATTTTTATGGTGGTGTCGGGCCACGGCTTCACGTTTCGGGTCAACGTGTTGAACGGGCCTTGTTCGGGCCCGATGTCGTTGGGGCCTTGGGTCGGGCCCGTTATGCTCGGATCGACACCAAACTTTGTGAAGTTGTTCACGGGACATTCTTACGTGGTTTGCGATCACGACTTCACGTTTTCGGGTCTGTTTTTTTATTGGGCCTTGTTCGGGCCCGATGTATCGTTGGGCCTTGGATCGTCCCAGTTGTACTCGTTTCGACACCAAAATTTACGTGGTTGTTCACGGTTGATGTGTTGACCGGAGACCTTGATCGGGCCCTATGTGTTGACCGGAGACCTCGATCGGGCCCGATGTGTTAACCGGAGATCTTGATCGGACCCGTTGCGTGGTTGGGTCGGGCCCGTTATACTCGTATCGACACCAAACTTTATACAGGCGTTCTTATGGTGGTATCGGGTCACGACTTCACGTTCTCGGGTCAGGTCTTCGTTGGGCCTTGTTCGGGCCTGATGTGTCGTTGGGCGTGGTTCGGGCCCGTTGTGCTTGGATCGCCACGAATAAGTCACATGGATCCTGGTCGTTATTCCCGGTGGCCTGACATCTTGGACCTGTTGCCGGGTAACGTGTTGGAACGACGTGTGGCGTGTGTCAGGCCATTGGCATGTTAACAAGGCATCGTGCCTAGCTCACCAGTCATCGTCGCCCGTTCACTACGATAACCTCCTGTGGGCATGACGCTTGACCTGTTAACAAGCCATCGAGTTGGGATGATGTGGGGCTTGGGCAAGGCACTTGGCGTGTTAACAATGCACGGTGGCACTGCATGGCTATAACGATGTGGGTATTCGGCAAGGCACTGTGCCTGCTCACAAAGGCATCGTGGTCAGTTTACACATCTAGCCTCTTTTTGCGTTTTTTGCTAGCCACCCTTGCGAGGACCCCGGGGTTTATGGATATCCCCTAGTCCCCCTATATATACATTCTGAGTAAAAGGCAAAGTGTCAGGAACAGACATTACGTTTTTCAATGGATCATAATCTGTCATACCCTTGTGAAAGCGGTTCTAGCCAACACTTGTAAAATTTTGAACACTTGTGATATTTTCACAAGTGTGCTAGCACAGCCTCTCGGGAGAAACCCTTAGGAACTTTTTTGGGTTGGGGTCTAGGGTGGGGAAGGACGAATCAGAGTGACGCAGGGTTGAATCTCAGTGGATCGTGGCAGCAAGGCCACTCTGCCACCTACAATACCCCGTCACGTATTTAAGTCGTCTGCAAAGGATTCTACCCGTCGCTTGATGGGAATTATACTTTAAGGCGGCCCACGCGGCTCGTCCGCCACGCGAGCTTAGCCTACGATGTCACACCCCCAAAATCATATTGAACAAGCATGTAAGTAATTATAAAGTCCAACCAATACAATTGGTGTCCAAACAAAACATAGTTTAAGTTGCAAAGCGGAAGCAAAATGTTTAAAACCAAAACATAAGATTAAACGTTTCAATGTTTAACATGGCACACAGCTGTCCATGTCCCACAACGACTCTTCCCCATGCAAGCTCCACCTAAGTACCGGTAGCATACTTCACCCTGCGAGCCTCAGGGCATTCACACATCTCGAAAACAGATTCGAGCTTCTCAAACCAGTGGAGGAGACCTACAGCTCCTTCGGTACCACTGAAGGTACTAGGTCGACAGTCCATAAAAGTTTTGAAAGTGCACACAGGTGGCTGAGCATGTTGACCTGTCGTGGGTGTAAGAGAGGATAAATTTTGACACAAGAGTTGGTTCACGAGAGTAGGATCTAGCGATCCTAGAATGAGTTTAGACTACAGGATATACCTCCTGCTTGTGCAGCTGCAAGTGCCGCAGCAACTTGTTGGTTAATCAGAGCAGTCAACTGGGCTTGAGTCATGTTAACGCATCCACTCATGATCTTCATACCAAAGGAAACATGAGTGAGAGAGGTTCGTGAAAGTACGATGACAGAAGAGAGTAAGCACACATGTGTTTTCAAGCTATCGTTGTTACGTTTATCTAAGCATATCACGAGCAAAGTTCTATGCAACTAATAAGTAGGCAATAAAACACAAACCGTATCACCTAGAATGTCGAGCCTTGCACGTGGAGTGAAGCGTCGTTGTGGATCGTTGAGCACTGTACAGGTTATAGTCTGGTTTTAACAAAAACTTTTTCCCTTATTAAAACCAAGTTCACTATAACCAACGGCTCTGATACCAATCTGTCACACCCCCAAAATCCACATGTGGAGCATCACCGCTTGGAGGCGTGACTGGCTAGGATCCAGCCACCAATCATATTGAACAAGCATGTAAGTAATTATAAAGTCCAACCAATACAATTGGTGTCCAAACAATACATAGTTTAAGTTGCAAAGCGGAAGCATAATGTTTAAAACCAAAACATAAGTTTAAACGTTTCAATGTTTAACATGGCACACAGCTATCCATGTCCCACAACGACTCTTCCCCATGCAAGCTCCAGCTAAGTACCTATTGACCTGCAAAGCATGTAGTAACGAGTCAACAACAAGTTGAGCGAGTTCACAGTTGGGTGTTGGTTTAAGTTATTCCAAAAAAGAGTTTCCTTTAACTGGCATCCTGCCGTGGGGGTTACCCCATAGTTGAAAACGTGTTCTGTTTATATGCTGTTTACTCTGGCTATTCAGCCGTGGGGGCTACCCCATGTTTAATTATCTGGCTCTTCGGCCGTGGGGGCTACCCCATGTATATACTACTAGACTCGTTACCATATCGACTGCTGACTGTAGTCATGTTTATGTGCCCTGAACTGTCAATGTCTATCATCATTGACGTGCCCAGATCCATTAGTTCACGCCCGTCCTCTGCGGCACGGTGTGAGGCTTGTCAAACCTAAATAGCGCTATCTAACTAATGACCCGCTCGCCATTGGCCCGCCGATTAAGTCGATATAAAAAGGAGGGACTTCGTGATAGAGTTTTGGTCTAGTAAAAGTTAACTGTCCATGAGAACGAGGAATTATATTCCTGAACCCGTACTGTCCTACCCAAGAAAGGATGAGGAAATCCATATTCCTTAACCCATTCCCAACCCCTGGGAATCCCATGCTTTGTAGAAAGTGTGAACTCACCTTGGTTTGCTCGGTATGTTTATTCGCGTATTCAAGTCGATCAACCAAATCCTAATATGGTTACCATGTGACAGTCAGTTTTAAACACACATTAATCACTTATTCTCGCATACAATCCATAAATGGTAAGCACATACAACACATATCATCAAGTGTTCGGCCCCAGGTACTTCCATATTACACATATGTATAACACATCAACATTTCACATGTCATTCACATGAATGTGCACATAATAACAATAACTCATAACTTTTATGATCACTTTGATTACAAAGATCTTGCATCAAAACCACATAAAAACCCAGCCCAAACACTTAACCCGCACCCCCTAAATCGCGGCCCACTTGACATCGGCCCAAACAGTCCACTGTGCATGTGTATGGCCTATTATATTTCCCAAACTCAATTGTTAAACATGTGCAATATTATGTACCATGAATCAACATCACATACAAACCGACCAACCTAAACAGGAAACACAAATACATGACCCCATATAATAGCATATAATAGTGTGAAGCCCAATGAATTTATTAATTATTCCAACTATTCGGCCCAAATTGTTATGCTTCTACAATTTCATGCAAATTCAAAACAAGTATGTATACTCCTATAACAACAAAACAATAGCCTAACCCATAATCCATAACAATCATCACACATTCTGACAACATTAATTTGATGCCTCATGATCCCTCTAATTGATTAGACCTCTTCAAGTAAATGGCCGACAACATTGGCCATTGTTTCACATTCACACCAAATATTATTGTTTGATTAGAAACACATGGCCACCACTTTCATTATGAAATCAACAGATTTATTATTATGTAATTGGAAGATTACATGTAGCATATTTATCATCATATTCATCGAATCACTATTTCTACAACTATTTCCATGATCGCATAACTAATCAGCCATCATCATGTAATTCATTAATACACTCAACATCAGGGACGAACATAAACAATCATTATAATCATGTATCGGTTCACTAGGCATGCATGACACAAGGAGTTGATTCAAGACATAAAGATATTACACTAACCGATTGCAGGAAGGTTACTGCTTCGAGGGGGGGTATCCACAGTCGCCGCACTATCTTGATGGGGGTAGGGTTTTGTTGGAGTCTTTGTGGTAAACAGTAACATGTTACGTATACATATCTAACAATAGCTTGGGCGGTTTATCTTTGGCCAAGGTAATGGGCTTAAGCCCAATTTAATGGCTGCCAATTCTAATGATCAAGGGGGCTCGGATTGGGTGTGCATGATAAATGTGGTAACCGGCCCAAGGTAATATATAATCAAAACTAAATTTCTACAATCCTGATTCCTAATCAAAGAAGTTCGATCAATGTAGGGAAAGTATACTGACCATTCTCAATATAACGTGCGTGTATAAGCTCGGATCAGGTAAGCTGGACCCATCTGGCCTTTGTGTTGGCTCAAGGAGACTGGGCCGAGGGTTATTTAATTAACAAGAAGAGAAGTGTGCGACTAGGAATAGAGGGTGTTACCCGAACCTTTATGAGACTAAATTACACTACCAACCACATTCACATTTAACATATTACAAGCGTGTACGGTTGTGAAACAAACAAGTCGTGTAAACAAACAACTTAAACAATAAATCGTGCAATAAATGCGAAGATGGAAATCTTGGAAACTCGAGTTGTCACATTATCCCCAACTTGAAAGAAATTTCGTCCCGAAATTTAGCACGTGGTTACTGAGGAAGCTAGTTAAGTTGCATGGTTTTCTTGGTTTTCCTGGGGTGTCACATCCTCCCCCCGTTGATCTGGAATTTCGTCCTGAAATTCCGTAGTAGCTTCAGCCTCAGTAGTGGTTGTATTGTTTGCGAACAATTGGGGATACTTTTTTTTCATTTTATCTTCGCGTTCCCAGGTGAACTCTGGGCCACGACGGGAGTTCCAACGAACTCGAACGAGAGGTTTTCTAGTGCGCTTGAGGACTTTAACTTCCCGGTCCGTGATTTCAACTGGTTCCTCGACGAATCGTAACTGCTCGTCGATAGTGAGCTCCTTCAAAGGAACTATGAGGGTCTCATCTGACAGACATTTCTTCAGATTTGACACGTGAAAAACGTCGTGAACTGCACTGAGTTCTGCGGGTAGGTTTAGTCTGTAGGCCACCTTGCCTATTTTCTCAATGATTTCGAATGGTCCAACGTATCGTGGGTTAATTTTGCCTCGTTTGCCAAAACGAACCACACCCTTCCAGGGTGAAACTTTGAGTAGCACTCGATCCCCAACCTGGAACTCGAGTGATTTCCTGCCCTTATCGGCGTAGCTTTTCTGACGGTCACGAGCTACCGCCATTCGTTGTCGTATCTGAGCAATCCTTTCCGTTGTGTCTACCACAAGTTCTGGGCCAGTGATCTGACTATCCCCCACCTCTGCCCAACAAAGAGGTGATCGGAATTTACGCCCGTATAATGCCTCAAATGGAGCTGCCTGAATGCTGGTGTGATAACTGTTATTATACGAGAATTCCACTAGTGGCAGATGTTTTTCCCAACCGTTGCCAAAGTCAATCACACATGCCCTGAGCATGTCTTCAAGGGTCTGGAGGGTACGTTCAGACTGCCCATCCATTTACGAGTGATAAGCTGTGCTCATATCTAAACGTGAGCCAACGGACTTGTGCATTGCTTGCCACAGTTCAGAAGTAAAATGTGCATCACGATCAGAGATAATAGAGGTGGGCACCCCGTGCCTCGAGACAACTTCCTTAAGATATACGTCTGCTAGAGTGGAGAACTTATATGTTTCCTTGATAGCCAAGAAGTGTGCAGACTTTGTGAGTCATTCCACGATCACCCAAATAGTATCATTCCCGCGTTGAGATCTAGGCAGACCAGTAACGAAATCCATGGAAATTTGCTCCCATTTCCATTGTGGTATCTCTGGTTGTTGAAGTAGGCCTGAGGGTTTCTGGTATTCAGTCTTGACTCTCGCACAAGTCAAGCACTTGCTAACGTAAGTTGCTATGTGAGCTTTCATGCGAGGCCACCAATACGTAGTTTTCAAGTCATGGTACATCTTATCTGAACCAGGATGTACTGAGTAGCGAGACTTGTGTGCTTCATCCATCACAAGCTCTCGTAGGTTGCCATAGAGTGGGACCCAAATGTGTCCTGTTACGTAGTAGGCACCGTCTACCTTTTGTTCTAATCGTTTCCTTGAGCCACGTAGGGCTTCAGCCCTGACGTTTTCTGGTTTCAATGCTTCTACCTGAGCATCTCGTATCTGGGAAGGAAGACTAGACTGGATGGTGAGTTGTAATGCTCGCACGCGCTTAGGCGTAGTGTCCTTTCGACTGAGGGCGTCAGCCACAACATTGGCTTTGCCTGGATGGTACTTGATAGCGCATTCGTAATCGTTCAATAGCTCGACCCATCGATGTTGACGCATGTTCAACTCCTTCTGTTTGAAAATATGCTCAAGACTCCTGTGATCGGTGTAAATGGTGCACCTGGTACCGTACAGGTAATGTCTCCATATCTTAAGTGCGAAAACAACAGCTCCCAGCTCCAAATCATGCGTGGTGTAATTCCGTTCATGAATCTTAAGTTGTCGTGACGCACAAGCAATAACCTTGTCACGTTGCATCAGCACACATCCAAGTCCCTGAATGGATGCGTCGCAATAAACCACAAAATCGTCTGTGCCTTCAGGCAATGAGACGATAGGGGCGCTATAAAGTCTATCCTTTAAGTGTTGAAACGCAGTTTCCTGTGCATCACCCCAACGATAGGTGACACCTTTCTGAGTTAGCGAGGTGAGAGGTTGCGCAATCTTGGAGAAATCCTTGATAAACCTTCTGTAGTAACCTGCCAAGCTCAAGAATTGGCATATTTCCGTTGGTGTTCTAGGTGCAGGCCAGTCCTTGATCGAGTCTACCTTGGATGGATCAACATGAATCCCATCCTTGTTTACCACGTGGCCTAGGAAATGGACTTCACGAAGCCAGAAGTCGCATTTCGAGAACTTAGCATAAAGATGTTCTGTTCGAAGGAGTTCCAAAATAAGTCATAGATGCTGCTCGTGTTCTTCCTGACTCTTAGAATAGATCAGGATGTCGTCGATGAATACAATCACGAACTTATCCAAGTAAGGCTTGCACACTCTATTCATAAGGTCCATGAAAACTGCAGGTGCGTTTGTCAGCCCAAACGGCATGACCAAAAACTCGTAGTGTCCATAACGAGTTCTACAGGCTGTTTTGGAGACGTCCTCTTCTCAGACTCTCAGTTGATGATATCCCGATCTCAGATCAATCTTCGAGTAAAAGCTCGACCCTTGCAGCTGGTCGAACAAGTCGTCAATGCGTGGAAGAGGATAACGATTCTTCACCATCACCTTGTTGAGTTCACGGTAGTCGATACACATCCTGAAGGTACCGTCTTTCTTCTTCACGAATAGTACTGGAGCTCCCCATGGCGAAGAGCTAGGACGAATAAAACCCTTGTCCAAGAGTTCTTGTAGTTGCGTAGAGAGTTCTTCCAACTCTGATGGAGCTAAGCGATACGGTGCACGAGCTATGGGCGCTGCTCCAGGAGCTAGCTCGATTTGAAACTCGACTTGATGATGAGGCGGAAGGGCAGGTAATTCCTCAGGAAATACCTCAGGAAAGTCACGTACGATCGGAAAATCTTCTATCTTCTCCTCTCTCTTCGAGGTGTCAGTAACGAGAGCCAAAATAGTAGTGTGGCCCTTTCGCAAACATTTCTAGGCCTTAAGGAAAGAGATGATGCTCTCAACAGTACACCTCTTGTCGCCACGAATCATGAGAGGTTCATCACCTGAACGAGGAATACGGACAGTCTTCTCATTGCAAAGAATCTCTGCTCGGTGTTGGGATAACCAATCCATACCAATAACGATGTCGAAACCATCATACGTTGGGGTCATTTCTAGCATCACCCTGACCAATCACGAACACTCGACCCCTGGCACCATTGCTGTTGTTATTACCCCCGTTGTTGCCTCCATTATTGTTCCCGTTTCCTTGGTTGTGGTTTTGATTCTGGTTCTGGTTCATCTGTAGGCAGCGTCTCTTGAAGTGACCTTCAGCACCACACTGATAGCATCCCTTGTTACCCGGCTGTTGCTGCTGATTCTGTGGAGCTTGTGGCCGCTGTTGTCGGTTCTAGTTTGCAGGACGTGAGCTTCTACAATCTTTGGCTTCATGACCGAGCTTGTTGCATCTCTGACAACGATCTTTTTTGCACGACCCGCTGTGGTGCAAATTACATCGATTCCACCCTGCCCTTGACTACCAGAAGATTGCTGACCAGGACTCTGGTAGTCATCGATCTTTCGCTGTTGTGCCTGGGACTGAACCGTAGTCGAACCCTTACTAGAGGTTCCATCCCACTTCCATTTGTTGTCACTGGGAGTAGGAGAAGTAGTAGTAGTTGCACCAATACGCTTAGGCAGCTTGTTCTGTTCCACTGCCGGGTCTGTGAGACGATGAGCAAAACGAGTAACATCCTGAATGGTTGTAAGGTTAGCAACATTCAAATGGCTTTGAATCTCTGGTACTAAGCCTTTGAGGTACAGCTCAATGGGCTTGATGGGAGGATCCACTATAGTTGGACACAACACTGCCAGTTCGTTGGATCGTTTCGTGTAGACATCACCGAGAGCGGAGTTAAATTCCTTAGAGTGCAAGAGATAGGTAACCACCTGATGAAACCCATGTTCAATAAGCCATTGGTTATCCCCGGTAGTTTGGGCAACCAAAGCTTTCAAACCATCCTTCTCCTTATCAAAAGCTTTCTTTTGCACAGCCAAGGTTTCCCGGTCAGACTTCAGTTTCAATAAGTTAGCTTCAAAACTTTTCCTAAGATCACCCATTTCTATGTCATGCCTTTTAGTTAACTCCTCAATCTTCTTGTTCCAACCCAACTCCTTCTCAGAAAAGCTCTCAATTTCCTTCTTCATGGCAGCAATAGAAGCCTTCATTTTCTCCTTCTTCTTGGAAGTCTCTTCATATTCCCGCATCCCTTTGGCAAAACGGGTGACACCTTCAGCAAAAAAGGCAGAAAGGTTGCAGGAACTGAGCATCATCCTTAAGATAAGATGATCACCCTCCATCTCAGATATGGCATCTCGAACACCAAGAGGAGCAAAATGAGCCAACGCTTCAGCACACACAACAGGATCCTTAAAATTATCACCAACCTTAACCTTCCAATTGGGCACATAAATGTCATCTGAACCCTCGAAGCTTTCAACACTCTTGGCCGATGAACCTTCAATAGCAGAAATAGCACCCTTCTTGACCAATTTCTTCTTCTTGCTCGAAACGATCAACTCCTTTTCTTTGCCTTTACCAACATCCACAGCTTGATCCTCTGATGCTTCGATGTCATCACTAACGTCAACAGGATCTGAGCCAGAGGGCTGATCAACACCCTTCAGATGACGTTGAGAACGACGAGTAGAACCTTTGGACACAGTAACCTTGGTGAAGCCTTTGACATTTGGAACATTGACATAACCAGAACCCTCAAACCTATAGTCAGCACCCTTAACAACCGCATTCTCACCAGGGGTAGCAGCAGCATCACCAAAAACAACGTCCGGGGTATCATCACTCTTAATAAAATCCAAGGCAGACATAACTACAATACAAAATATAAAAAGATATAAGCAGACAAATAAAAAGAAATAAAAAGCAGGAAAGGGAAAAAGGCATACCCTTCCCATCTCTAATAAGCACCGGGTCCCGGTTAGCATTTTCCCAAATTTTACTTATACCCAATAACACCAACAGATGCTCAGGAAAGGGACGAAGCCTCGAAGGGCATTCCCTAAGAATTTCTAAAAAACGGGTGTTTATCTCGGAATCAGAAGGCTCCGGCTCGTTCAGAACAGCATCCGGGTGTCTCCAAATAAGTTTGAAAGGAACAATTTCCTCCGACACCCAGAAAAACCGATCCTTCCAAACCCCAAGTGTAGAAACCATGGACGAAATCAAACAAGTATCAACTTGACTGGTTTCGAAGGTAAACCAATCACCATTTTTGGCAAGACGAAAGAAACGACGGAATGATAGAAGAGTAGGATCATACCCACAAGCCCGGCAGAGAATTTCGAAATGCAAAACCCTAGCCATACCTAGGGGATGAACTTGACCGAAAGACACTCGATAATATTCCAACACATTCAACACAAAGTTTGAAAACGGATAACGGAGGTTCGAAAACTCAAAATGACGACAATACAAGGCAATCATACCAGAAGGACAAGCATTGACAGATTTATCACAAGCCGGTGCAACCAGCCTATACTTCGTCCCTATTCCCCATTCCGCACAAAATAAATCGACTTCCTCTTGGGTCAGTCGAGAGAAGGATTTTGCCATATCCTTCCGAGCACCCATAACTATGAACAATTAAAAAGAAGAAGAAGAGAAAGAACTAACCTGATTTTTGAAGGAAAGGGGGGAACTTGAAAGAAAAGAAGAGGAAAAAGTGATGTTTATCCGGAAGTAAAACATGTAAATAAGCAAGATATAAAATAATATATAGGGGTAATAATGGCAAACAGTAACTGCCACCCTAAAAACTGCCATACATCAATCACATCAACCGTCAGTCATTTCAAAATTCAAATATTAACTGAACACAACCTTTCAAGCCTTCAAGCATGGAACCCTTGAAACTTTTAGGCAGTAAAACACGCGTATAAAGTCAGAAGTCTTTGAGCTCATCTCCCAAAAACCTCTGACTTGGGGGCTGATGACGGGGGTAGCCCAAGATTGAATAAAATGGCTAACTACGTAAATGCTTAAATGGTTAAATGGTTCAAGGCTTAAAAAGCTGTGAGAAAGGAAAAAAGCAACACGGAAACAGTAGCCAGTCACATCTGGAGATCACTTCACCAACCCACAGCCGCAAAGGCAATGCAGGTCTGCACAATGCACGCTATTATCCGGGGGACAAAAGCCTTCAACCCCCAAAAGGGGAAACCCTCCACTGCAAGCGAGGTTGCTAGTCTAATCCATTCCACTTCGGGAGATACCTTCTCTTATAAAATGACACTTCATTTACTTCAGAGAGGACATCCGGACCAGCTCTGATTCTTCAATCTCTGGTCATTCACATCGAATGCTTGTCTCGCACAAGTCATTCCCTTTCACATCCAACACACACATTCTCTTTGCCACCACTTCCAAATCTGGATACAATTCAGAGGAGGATCTATAGCAAAGAACAACAATAAACTAGTAAACCTCCTTCCACGTCTCGCAAACGTGGGGGGACCCCACGACCTGCGTTAGGCAAGGTTGAACCCTTCAACCGTTCTGCCTAGCCAGTCTAGCTACCACCGTTGGTCTTGTGTTTGTTGCATCAACAAGTTGGCGCCCACCGTGGGGCTACGCCGCTATTTCTTCTCCAAAAGACCTAGTAGTGTAGCTCTATTCACTTAAAATCACCATGTTTGAAAGTGGATCCCCGGAAGAAGTAAACCAGATCCCAAACGCTTCTACTCCAGGTAGTAGCCAAGCTCACGTGGCTATACCGACTTCTTTTTCAACTCCGGGGAGCACACCCGAGTTCCTCAATTTCAACACACCAACTCCGTCCAGATCCGGAGTTCCATCTGTCAATATCGGTGTCTCTGATGCCCCGTCGTGTGTTGAACTCACCCCTGAAGGGGTTGCTAAGAATTTCCTTGTACTAAGGACTCTTCTCAACCAGCATGTGAACAAAGAAAGAGAAAAGGGGGTGAGGATTCGTTTAGACTATGACGAACCTGAGCTAACATTGTCTCCTGGACCACCCCCTCCTCTTTTTGCAACAAGAAGTGAGGCTGGTCCCAGTAACCTTTCAAACCCTCACCCTTATCTGTCCTCTATGACAAATCCTACGGTGCATCCTATCTTCTCTTCCCAACCAATTACTAGTGGTGCTCCTTTGGGACATGAGCTGACTCTTGACCAGCTCCTTCAATCCCCAGTGACAAGCCATCCAGTATCCACTACAACTACATGGGAGCAAGCTCTGTCCGTGCTCCCCTTAGCACGAAGCACTATTATGAGTGCTCCCCTCGGGTTAAACTGCTCCGCTGGCCCAGGAAGCCTTCAAGGCTTCAACCCCACCACCAACATGATGACCCAGATGATGGCCAACTTCCCATGGCAACACTTCATCAATCAAGTGCTTGCCACCCAGGGAAACAACGGCAATAGTAGTAATGTGGATGCAAGGACTGAAGAAGACTTGGCTAAACCATACAAGCCAAGTAACCTTTCATGCTTCTCAAGACAGATAGCCGACTATGATTTCCAGTCAAAGATCAAAATGCCGGCCCACATCAGGACATATGATGGAACTGAAGATCCTGAGGACCATCTTCAGATCTTCACTGGTGCAGCTCGGATAGAGAAATGGTCCAACGCTGAGTGTTGCCTAATGTTCATGCAAACTCTTGTTGGATCTGCCAGGATCTGGTTCAACGATTTACCTGCTCAAAGCGTTCGAAGCTTTGACGATCTCAGTAAGGGTTTCCTGGCCAATTTCTCCCAACAAAGGCGATATGTCAAAGACGCAACAGTGATCTTTCAAATAAAACAACGTGATGATGAAAGTCTCCGTGCTTTCATTGAACGGTACAAGAAGGAAGGTCTGACTTATGTAGGGGCTGATGAGAAAATGAGGGTGGCCGGCTTCATGAATGCCATCACCTCTAAGTACCTTACAAGGGATTTCAACAAATCTCTACCCAAAACCTTAGAAGAAGCTCTTGAAAGGGCTGAAGCCCACATCCGGGGAGAGGAGGCAGTAGACATTAAGGAGCAAAGGAAAAGAGGGTTCGGCTGGAGAAGCAACACTCCAGCCAGAAAAAGAGGGAACTTCAACTCCTATGACAGGCGGTCAAAGGGTTCAGACCCTCGAAGGTATGAAGGTCGGAACCTTTCAAGCAGGGAAAAACGCATAAGTTTCACACCCCTCACAAAAACCCCTCAAGAAATCCTTGCAACAGAAGAAGTTAAACAAAACTTTCGGCCTCCTAGACCTCTCCCCAAAAGCAGGAAAAACGAAAACTCCACCCAATACTGCGAGTTTCATGAAGAAAAAGGTCACCACACCAATGATTGCTTCCAGCTCAAGAAAAGAATAGAAGAAGCTGTTAAGTCCGGAGAACTCGCTCATTTGGTAAAGGGAGTCCGGGACAAAATGGCTGAAGGAAAGAGTAAGGAAGTTAACATGGTAGATTTCGATGGAAAGGTTCCTCACAAGAGGCAGAGGTTGGAAGCTTGGGAGCTTCAGTGTGTCTGTTTCCCCCCTACAGAGAATGACCCTCTCCCTAGCCCTCTCGTGGTAGGAGCAACCGTGGGAACGTTGCAAACATGCAAGGCATACATAGACACGGGGGCAGCCACCGAAATTATGTTCGAAAAATTCTTCAATCAATTGAGCAATGAAGAACGTTCAAGGCTTCAACCCTCTGGGACCTCCATAAAAGGTATCACTGACATACCCCTCAAGCCTTTAAGGCAACTAACACTTAATGTTCGTTTTAGTGAAGGATCAAAAGAAAGAACCCAACCACTCACCTTTGTGGTTATCAACATCCCCTCAAGCTATGATGTGATCATCGGAAGACCAGGACAGTGTGCATTTTACATGGCCGTGTCTGTTGGCCATGGCACAGTCAAATTTCCCACCGAAAGGGGCATAGCAACCCTTCAACCCTCTCAGGAAGCCTACATGGTTGAAGGTGAAAGTTCAAACGGTGAAGAAGACAGGCAAAGGTTGGTCATAAACCATAAATACCCTGAACAAAGGATAAGGGTCAACCCTGACCTTTCTCAAGAGACCCTTTCATACCTTGAAAAATTGCTAACACACTACAGTGATGTATTCGCTTGGTGTCCTGAAGATATGACTGGGATCCCCCGGGATATTGCCGAGCAGGAGTTGAGAATACCACCAGAGGTCAAGCCTGTGGTCCAGAAGAAAAGAAGCTTGGCACCTGAAAGAAGTCTGGCAGCCTGCCAAGAGGTTGAAAAGCTTGTGTCAGCCGGCATCCTCCGAGAAGTCAAGTACCAGTCATGGGTTGCAAACCCAGTTATGGTCAAGAAACCAGACAACTCTTGGAGGATGTGCATAGACTTCAAGGATCTTAACAAAGCTTGTCCTAAGGATTGCTATCCACTACTAGAAATTGACCTCAAAGTTGACTCCCTCACCGGATACTCGTTCAAATGCTTTCTTGATGCATACAAAGGTTATCACCAAATCCTCATGAAGGAAGAAGATGAGGAAAAACAGCCTTTCACACGGACAAAGGAATCTTTTGCTATCAAAAGATGCCTTTCGGCCTCAAAAATGCAGGAGCAACCTATCAACGGCTCGTTGACAAAGCCTTCGAAAGCCAAATTGGCAAAAACATGGAGACATATGTCGATGACTTGGTTATTAAAAGCAAGACGGAATACCAAATGCTCGATGATATTCAAGAAACTTTCAAGAACCTCAGAAAGGTTAACATGAAGCTTAATCCAGAAAAGTGTTCATTTGGATTCGAGGAAGGAAAATTTTTGGGCCACATTGTTGGAAAACAAAGCATCAAAGCCAACCCTAACAAAGTAAAAGCCGTCCTTGAAACCAAGCCACCAAAGACAAAGAAGGAGGTTGAAAGCTTGAATGGGAAGCTTGCAGCCTTGAAGCGTTTTACCTCCAAGTTAGCCGAAAGATCTCTACCCTTCTACAAAACGCTCAAGAACTGCTCAGATAAAAAGGATTTCAAATGGACTGAAGAAGCTGATGAAGCTTTCAACCAGATGAAGCAACATCTAGCTTCCCTACCAGACATTGCGGCACCAAAAACCGGGGAGTTAATATCGGTGTACCTCTCAATTACGGATGAGGCCATCAGTGCAGTCCTCACCATTGAGCGAGACAAGGCCCAGGTACCCGTTTATTTTTTCAGCAAAACTTTAAAATTAGCTGAAACGAAATACCCTCCCCTTGAAAAACTTGCCCTAGCTTTAGTTCAAATAGCTAGAAGGCTTCGAAGGTATTTCCAAGCACACCCCATACAAGTGGTCACCGACCAACCAATTAAGAGTGTGCTTGAAAAACCTGAAAACTCAGGGCGATTAGCCAAATGGGCCATAGAACTGGGTGAACA
Organism: Helianthus tuberosus; assembly: GCA_030545235.1. Lineage (NCBI taxonomy): Eukaryota > Viridiplantae > Streptophyta > Magnoliopsida > Asterales > Asteraceae > Helianthus > Helianthus tuberosus. The sequence goes on from JARYGA010040650.1 coordinate 47,883, forward strand.
TAACATCACCTATGTCCCAAGGAAAGCTATCAAGGCTCAAGTCTTGGCCGATTTCATTGTGGAAGTCCCAAACCAAACACTTACTGAAGTAAACACTGCCACCACTGAACCTTCCAACCCTGAAGCCTGGAAGCTTTTTACCGATGGGGCTTCAAGCGTTGAAGGGTCAGGGGCTGGATTAATTTTGATTAACCCAAAAGGTTTGGAGTTCACATATGCTCTTCGACTTGATTTTCAGACCACCAATAACGAGGCTGAATACGAAGCACTAATAGCCGGCCTAAGGCTGGCCAAAGAAATGAAGGTTGAAAAGCTTGAAGTGTTCACGGATTCGTTGCTGGTCTCAAGCCAAGTAAATGATAGCTACATAGCTAAAGAGACCAACATGAAAAAATACAGAGAAAAATCCAAGGAACTGATGAGTACCTTCCAAGCATGCAACATCAAACAGATCCCAAGATCTCAAAACAAGAGGGCCGATGCCCTAAGTAAGCTTGCATCCCTCACTTTTGCCCATCTCACCAAAAAGGTACTGGTAGAAGTGTTGAAGGCCCCATCCATTGATGAATTGGAGGTTCAAGACGTAGTTGCCGAAGAAGAACCAAACTGGATGACTCCCATAAGAAAGTTCCTCAAAAATGGTGAATTACCAAATGATCAAGTGGAAGCTAAAAGGGTTGAAATCAAGGCAAGGCAATACATACTACAAGGAGAAACCCTTTACAAAAAGGGTTACCTTGCTCCTTTGCTAAGATGTGTCGGTCCTGAGCAAAGTAAGTACTTGATCAAGGAAATTCATGAGGGTGTGTGTGGAGCTCACTTTGGAGCTAGGTCGGTAGTTGCAAAGCTCATGAACCTCGGATATTTCTGGCCCTCAATGCATCGTGACACAACCGAAGAATTGAAGAAATGTGATGCCTGCCAGATCCACGCGCCAGTCCCAAAAAGTCCCAAACATGATTTAGTCCCAATAACCTCTGCTTGGCCATTCCATTAGTGGGGAATGGACATTGTTGGCCCATTTCCCCCAAGCAAAGGGGGAGTGAAATTCCTATTGGTGGCAATAGACTATTTCACCAAGTGGCCCGAGGCCAAACCACTTGCCAAGATCACAGGAAAGCAAGTCATTGACTTTGTCTGGGAAAACATCATTTGCCGTTATGGATTGCCAGGAGTACTTATCACCGACAACGGAAGGCAATTTGCTGAGAAGCCTTTTAGCGTTTGGTGCAAAGAATACAAAATCGATCAGGTTTTCAGCTCAGTGGCTTATCCACAATCAAACGGGCAGGTTGAGAGAACAAATAGAAGCATAGTGGAAGGAATCAAGACACGATTGGGAAGATATGAAAGCAACTGGCTTGAAGAATTGCCTAGTGTTCTATGGGCAATTAGAACAACGGAAAAAACAAGCCATAAGAAAACACCGTACAGCTTGGTATTTGGATCCGAAGCTGTGATCCCTGCCGAAATAGGAGTTGTAACCCAAAGAATTGTCAACATAGATCCCGAAGCAAACCAAAAAGAGACCATGTTGAATTTACAACTCCTAGAGGAAGCAAGAGATCAAGCCGCAATTCAAGAAGCCAAATACAAGCAACAGATGGAAGCTTACTACAACAAAAAAGTCAAAAACGAACGTTTCAAGCCAGGGGACCTAGTCCTCAGAAACAACGAAGCCAGCAAGAAAGAAAATCAAGGAAAGCTTGGCCCAAAGTGGGAGGGTCCATACACCATCCTTGAAGCACACAAAGGTAGATCCTACAAGCTGGCTGATTCAGAAGGCAAAAGGCTTCCAAGGCATTGGAACGGCAAAACATTGAAAAGGTTCCATGTTTAAACGGAAAGTTTGGTTTGTATCAAAATGTATTTCAAGCAGGATTATGAATACCTTTTGTAAAAAGCAAGTATTGCTTTAATGAATGAAGTTGTTTTTATCAAACTTGTCTTTCTATCCTAAAATCAGGTTGAGAACCTAGCAAAAAACTCCATGGCAAGTGCCATGTAAGGGGATGAGCTCCCAGGTCACATCGCTCAATAGGTTCAAGGGTTGAATGAGCCTATATAAGGGGTGAGTTCCTAAATCAATACAACTCCATGAGACTTGTCGAGAAAAAATAAAATTGTCTCATAGACGGGTATAAGCAGCCTACACCAAATGTTCCCTAAGTTTTAGAAATACAATCTACAAAAAGGCTAAAAAACCAAAAGAAATGATTACAAGGATAGGTGCCATCTCTTCTTGTTAAAAATGCCAAGGCTAAGTGTCTGCAGCACTGAACCCTTTTAGGTATAAAAAGCATAAGGGCAGCACAAACCCGACAAAGACAAAGTTACAAAAAGAACAAAACAAGTCCAAAAAAGAACAAAGTCAATTGGACAAAATCACAAAGGTACAAACCAAGCCAGGACGCAAAACCAAAAAGCTTTCAAGGCTTCAAGCCACCCGGGCAATACCTCGAAACCTTAAAGGCTTCAACCTTTTAAAAGAAAGCCAAAAGGCTTCAACGGTTAAAATCCAAATGAACTGCCTTGTCCAAAAATGGCACAAGCACAAAACCATAATAAAAGAAAAATAGTTAAAACATCACATCATAAAAAATCCTAAAAAGACTTCCAAACATAAGTTAAGGCAAGTCCTAGTAACTTGCAAATCTAATCATTGTTCAACGGCCATACAGGCCTTCAACATAACCAAAAGGAACCTTAGGGGTTCCTGAAAACCTAATATTGTTCAACAGTTACAAACCACGAATTGTTTTAACAAAGTGCTAAGAAAGCTACGAATTTTAGGCATCAGCAGAAGGCTTAGTAGCCCCAGAAATGCTACCCTTGGCCTTCTTAGTCTTCTTAACCTTCTTAGCCTTCGGACCTTGATCATCAACAGCTAAAACTTCCAAACTAGCATCCTTCGGAACATCGGCCTCCCTAGGAAAACTATCCTCACTCTCCCCCGAAAAGGAACGTTTCCTCGACAGGGAGCCAAGCAGTTCAGCACATAACTTGTCATTCAAACCATCCGGCTTCAGTTCCTGTAAAGCAGAGAGAGGCTTACCATAACAAGAGGAAACTTGACTGACATACGGGTAGGATAACCTCTCCATTTGCTCCACGGAACTCTTAAAGACCTCAGAAGCTTCGGTACGGTATAGAGGAGATTTCTCTAAAGGGTTGCCAGACTCACAAAGCTTATAACCTGCAATAAGGCCTTGGTATTTTCCCAGGTTGAGCAGCTTAGTGTAGACATCACCGAGAGCAGAGTTAAATTCCTTAGAGTGCAAGAGATAGGTAACCACCTGATGAAACCCATGTTCAATAAGCCATTGGTTATCCCCGGTAGTTTGGGCAACCAAAGCTTTCAAACCATCCTTCTCCTTATCAAAAGCTTTCCTTTGCACAGCCAAGGTTTCCCGGTCAGACTTCAGTTTCAATAAGTTAGCTTCAAAACTTTTCCTAAGATCACCCATTTCTATGTCATGCCTTTTAGTTAACTCCTCAATCTTCTTGTTCCAACCCAACTCCTTCTCAGAAAAGCTCTCAATTTCCTTCTTCATGGCAGCAATAGAAGCCTTCATTTTCTCCTTCTTCTTGGAAGTCTCTTCATATTCCCGCATCCCTTTGGCAAAACGGGTGACACCTTCAGCCAAAAAGGCAGAAAGGTTGCAGGAACTGAGCATCATCCTTGAGATAAGATGATCACCCTCCATCTCAGATATGGCATCTCGAACACCAGGAGGAGCAAAATGAGCCAACGCTTCAGCACACACAACAGGATCCTTAAAATTATCACCAACCTTAACCTTCCAATTGGGCACATAAATGTCATCTGGACCCTCGAAGCTTTCAACACTCTTGGCCGATGAACCTTCAATAGCAGAAATAGCACCCTTCTTGACCAATTTCTTCTTCTTGCTCGAAATGATCAACTCCTTTTCTTTGCCTTTACCAACATCCACAGCTTGATCCTCTGATGCTTCGATGTCATCACTAACGTCAACAGGCTCTGAGCCAGAGGGCTGATCAACACCCTTCAGATGACGTTGAGAACAACGAGTAGAACCTTTGGACACAGTAACCTTGGTGAAGCCTTTGACATTTGGAACATTGACATAACCAGAACCCTCAAACCTATAGTCAGCACCCTTAACAACCGCATTCTCACCAGGGGTAGCAGCAGCATCACCAAAAACAACGTCCGAGGTATCATCACTCTTAATAAAATCCAAGGCAGACATAACTACAATACAAAATATAAAAAGATATAAGCAGACAAATAAAAAGAAATAAAAAGCAGGAAAGGGAAAAAGGCATACCCTTCCCATCTCTAATAAGCACCGGGTCCCGGTTAGCATTTTCCCAAATTTTACTTATACCCAATAACACCAACAGATGCTCAGGAAAGGGACGAAGCCTCGAAGGGCATTCCCTAAGAATTTCTAAAAAACGGGTGTTTATCTCGGAATCAGAAGGCTCCGGCTCGTTCAGAACAGCATCCGGGTGTCTCCAAATAAGTTTGAAAGGAACAATTTCCTCCGACACCCAGAAAAACCGATCCTTCCAAACCCCAAGTGTAGAAACCATGGACGAAATCAATCAAGTATCAACTTGACTGGTTTCGAAGGTAAACCAATCACCATTTTTGGCAAGACGAAAGAAACGACGGAATGATAGAAGAGTAGGATCATACCCACAAGCCCGGTAGAGAATTTCGAAATGCAAAACCCTAGCCATACCTAGGGGATGAACTTGACCGAAAGACACTCGATAATATTCCAACACATTCAACACAAAGTTTGAAAACGGATAACGGAGGTTCGAAAACTCAAAATGACGACAATACAAGGCAATCATACCAGAAGGACAAGCATTGACAGATTTATCACAAGCCGGTGCAACCGGCCTATACTTCGTCCCTATTCCCCATTCCGCACAAAATAAATCGACTTCCTCTTGGGTCAGTCGAGAGAAGGATTTTGCCATATCCTTCCGAGCACCCATAACTATGAACAATTAAAAAGAAGAAGAAGAGAAAGAACTAACCTGATTTTTGAAGGAAAGGGGGGAACTTGAAAGAAAAGAAGAGGAAAAAGTGATGTTTATCCGGAAGTAAAACATGTAAATAAGTAAGATATAAAATAATATATAGGGGTAATAATGGCAAACAGTAACTGCCACCCTAAAAACTGCCATACATCAATCACATCAACCGTCAGTCATTTCAAAATTCAAATATTAACTGAACACAACCTTTCAAGCCTTCAAGCATGGAACCCTTGAAACTTTTAGGCAGTAAAACACGCGTATAGAGTCAGAAGTCTTTGAGCTCATCTCCCAAAAACCTCTGACTTGGGGGCTGATGACGGGGGTAGCCCAAGATTGAATAAAATGGCTAATTACATAAATGCTTAAATGGTTAAATGGTTCAAGTTCTGGGCCAGTGATCTGACTATCCCCCACCTCTGCCCAACAAAGAGGTGATCGGAATTTACGCCCGTATAATGCCTCAAATGGAGCTGCCTGAATGCTGGTGTGATAACTGTTATTATACGAGAATTCCACTAGTGGCAGATGTTTTTCCCAACCGTTGCCAAAGTCAATCACACATGCCCTAAGCATGTCTTCAAGGGTCTGGAGGGTACGTTCAGACTGCCCATCCGTTTACGAGTGATAAGCTGTGCTCATATCTAAACGTGAGCCAACGGACTTGTGCATTGCTTGCCACAGTTCAGAAGTAAAACGTGCATCACGATCAGAGATAATAGAGGTGGGCACCCCGTGCCTCGAGACAACTTCCTTAAGATATACGTCTGCTAGAGTGGAGAACTTATATGTTTCCTTGATAGCCAATAAGTGTGCAGACTTTGTGAGTCATTCCACGATCACCCAAATAGTATCATTCCCGCGTTGAGATCTAGGCAGACCAGTAACGAAATCCATGGAAATTTGCTCCCATTTCCATTGTGGTATCTCTGGTTGTTGAAGTAGGCCTGAGGGTTTCTGGTATTCAGTCTTGACTCTCGCACAAGTCAAGCACTTGCTAACGTAAGTTGCTATGTGAGCGTTCATGCGATGCCACCAATACGTAGTTTTCAAGTCATGGTACATCTTATCTGAACCAGGATGTACTGAGTAGCGAGACTTGTGTGCTTCATCCATCACAAGCTCTCGTAGGTTGCCATAGAGTGGGACCCAAATGTGTCCTGTTACGTAGTAGGCACCGTCTACCTTTTGTTCTAATCGTTTCCTTGAGCCACGTAGGGCTTCAGCCCTGACGTTTTCTGGTTTCAATGCTTCTACCTGAGCATCTCGTATCTGGGAAGGAAGACTAGACTGGATGGTGAGTTGTAATGCTCGCACGCGCTTAGGCGTAGTGTCCTTTCGACTGAGGGCGTCAGCCACAACATTGGCTTTGCCTGGATGGTACTTGATAGCGCATTCGTAATCGTTCAATAGCTCGACCCATCGATGTTGACGCATGTTCAACTCCTTCTGTTTGAAGATATGCTCAAGACTCATGTGATCGGTGTAAATGGTGCACCTGGTACCGTACAGGTAATGTCTCCATATCTTAAGTGCGAAAACAACAGCTCCCAGCTCCAAATCATGCGTGGTGTAATTCCGTTCATGAATCTTAAGTTGTCGTGACGCACAAGCAATAACCTTGTCACGTTGCATCAGCACACATCCAAGTCCCTGAATGGATGCGTCGCAATAAACCACAAAATCGTCTGTGCCTTCAGGCAATGAGACGATAGGGGCGCTATAAAGTCTATCCTTTAAGTGTTGAAACGCAGTTTCCTGTGCATCACCCCAACGATAGGTGACACCTTTCTGAGTTAGCGAGGTGAGAGGTTGCGCAATCTTGGAGAAATCCTTGATAAACCTTCTGTAGTAACCTGCCAAGCTCAAGAATTGGCATATTTCCGTTGGTGTTCTAGGTGCAGGCCAGTCCTTGATCGAGTCTACCTTGGATGGATCAACATGAATCCCATCCTTGTTTACCACGTGGCCTAGGAAATGGACTTCACGAAGCCAGAAGTCGCATTTCGAGAACTTAGCATAAAGATGTTCTATTCGAAGGAGTTCCAAAATAAGTCATAGATGCTGCTCGTGTTCTTCCTGACTCTTAGAATAGATCAGGATGTCGTCGATGAATACAATCACGAACTTATCCAAGTAAGGCTTGCACACTCTATTCATAAGGTCCATGAAAACTGCAGGTGCGTTTGTCAGCCCAAACGGCATGACCAAAAACTCGTAGTGTCCATAACGAGTTCTACAGGCTGTTTTGGAGACGTCCTCTTCTCAGACTCTCAGTTGATGATATCCCGATCTCAGATCAATCTTCGAGTAAAAGCTCGACCCTTGCAGCTGGTCGAACAAGTCGTCAATGCGTGGAAGAGGATAACGATTCTTCACCATCACCTTGTTGAGTTCACGGTAGTCGATACACATCCTGAAGGTACCGTCTTTCTTCTTCACGAATAGTACTGGAGCTCCCCATGGCGAAGAGCTAGGACGAATAAAACCCTTGTCCAAGAGTTCTTGTAGTTGCGTAGAGAGTTCTTCCAACTCTGATGGAGCTAAGCGATACGGTGCACGAGCTATGGGCGCTGCTCCAGGAGCTAGCTCGATTTGAAACTCGACTTGATGATGAGGCGGAAGGGCAGGTAATTCCTCAGGAAATACCTCAGGAAAGTCACGTACGATCGGAAAATCTTCTATCTTCTCCTCTCTCTTCGAGGTGTCAGTAACGAGAGCCAAAATAGTAGTGTGGCCCTTTCGCAAACATTTCTGGGCCTTAAGGAAAGAGATGATGCTCTCAACAGTACACCTCTTGTCGCCACGAATCATGAGAGGTTCATCACCTGAACGAGGAATACGGACAGTCTTCTCATTGCAAAGAATCTCTGCTCGGTGTTGGGATAACCAATCCATACCAATAACGATGTCGAAACCATCATACGTTGGGGTCATTTCTAGCATCATCCTGACCAATCACGAACACTCGACCCCTGGCACCATTGCTGTTGTTATTACCCCCGTTGTTGCCTCCATTATTGTTCCCGTTTCCTTGGTTGTGGTTTTGATTCTGGTTCTGGTTCATCTGTAGGCAGCGTCTCTTGAAGTGACCTTCAGCACCACACTGATAGCATCCCTTGTTACCCGGCTGTTGCTGCTGATTCTGTGGAGCTTGTGGCCGCTGTTGTCGGTTCTGGTTTGCAGGACGTGAGCTTCTACAATCTTTGGCTTCATGACCGAGCTTGTTGCATCTCTGACAACGATCTTTGTTGCACGGCCCGCTGTGGTGCAAATTACATCGATTCCACCCTGCCCTTGACTACCAGAAGATTGCTGACCAGGACTCTGGTAGTCATCGATCTTTCGCTGTTGTGCCTGGGACTGAACCGTAGTCGAACCCTTACTAGAGGTTCCATCCCACTTCCATTTGTTGTCACTGGGAGTAGCAGAAGTAGTAGTAGTTGCACCAATACGCTTAGGCAGCTTGTTCTGTTCCACTGCCGGGTCTGTGAGACGATGAGCAAAACGAGTAACATCCTGAATGGTTGTAAGGTTAGCAACATTCAAATGGCTTTGAATCTCTGGTACTAAGCCTTTGAGGTACAGCTCAATGCGCTTGATGGGAGGATCCACTATAGTTGGACACAACACTGCCAGTTCGTTGGATCGTTTCGTGTAGACATCACCGAGAGCGGAGTTAAATTCCTTAGAGTGCAAGAGATAGGTAACCACCTGATGAAACCCATGTTCAATAAGCCATTGGTTATCCCCGGTAGTTTGGGCAACCAAAGCTTTCAAACCATCCTTCTCCTTATCAAAAGCTTTCTTTTGCACAGCCAAGGTTTCCCGGTCAGACTTCAGTTTCAATAAGTTAGCTTCAAAACTTTTCCTAAGATCACCCATTTCTATGTCATGCCTTTTAGTTAACTCCTCAATCTTCTTGTTCCAACCCAACTCCTTCTCAGAAAAGCTCTCAATTTCCTTCTTCATGGCAGCAATAGAAGCCTTCATTTTCTCCTTCTTCTTGGAAGTCTCTTCATATTCCCGCATCCCTTTGGCAAAACGGGTGACACCTTCAGCAAAAAAGGCAGAAAGGTTGCAGGAACTGAGCATCATCCTTGAGATAAGATGATCACCCTCCATCTCAGATATGGCATCTCGAACACCAAGAGGAGCAAAATGAGCCAACGCTTCAGCACACACAACAGGATCCTTAAAATTATCACCAACCTTAACCTTCCAATTGGGCACATAAATGTCATCTGAACCCTCGAAGCTTTCAACACTCTTGGCCGATGAACCTTCAATAGCAGAAATAGCACCCTTCTTGACCAATTTCTTCTTCTTGCTCGAAACGATCAACTCCTTTTCTTTGCCTTTACCAACATCCACAGCTTGATCCTCTGATGCTTCGATGTCATCACTAACGTCAACAGGCTCTGAGCCAGAGGGCTGATCAACACCCTTCAGATGACGTTGAGAACGACGAGTAGAACCTTTGGACACAGTAACCTTGGTGAAGCCTTTGACATTTGGAACATTGACATAACCAGAACCCTCAAACCTATAGTCAGCACCCTTAACAACCGCATTCTCACCAGGGGTAGCAGCAGCATCACCAAAAACAACGTCCGAGGTATCATCACTCTTAATAAAATCCAAGGCAGACATAACTACAATACAAAATATAAAAAGATATAAGCAGACAAATAAAAAGAAATAAAAAGCAGGAAAGGGAAAAAGGCATACCCTTCCCATCTCTAATAAGCACCGGGTCCCGGTTAGCATTTTCCCAAATTTTACTTATACCCAATAACACCAACAGATGCTCAGGAAAGGGACGAAGCCTCGAAGGGCATTCCCTAAGAATTTCTAAAAAACGGGTGTTTATCTCGGAATCAGAAGGCTCCGGCTCGTTCAGAACAGCATCCGGGTGTCTCCAAATAAGTTTGAAAGGAACAATTTCCTCCGACACCCAGAAAAACCGATCCTTCCAAACCCCAAGTGTAGAAACCATGGACGAAATCAAACAAGTATCAACTTGACTGGTTTCGAAGGTAAACCAATCACCATTTTTGGCAAGACGAAAGAAACGACGGAATGATAGAAGAGTAGGATCATACCCACAAGCCCGGCAGAGAATTTCGAAATGCAAAACCCTAGCCATACCTAGGGGATGAACTTGATCGAAAGACACTCGATAATATTCCAACACATTCAACACAAAGTTTGAAAACGGATAACGGAGGTTCGAAAACTCAAAATGACGACAATACAAGGCAATCATACCAGAAGGACAAGCATTGACAGATTTATCACAAGCCGGTGCAACCGGCCTATACTTCGTCCCTATTCCCCATTCCGCACAAAATAAATCGACTTCCTCTTGGGTCAGTCGAGAGAAGGATTTTGCCATATCCTTCCGAGCACCCATAACTATGAACAATTAAAAAGAAGAAGAAGAGAAAGAACTAACCTGATTTTTTAAGGAAAGGGGGGAACTTGAAAGAAAAGAAGAGGAAAAAGTGATGTTTATCCGGAAGTAAAACATGTAAATAAGTAAGATATAAAATAATATATAGGGGTAATAATGGCAAACAGTAACTGCCACCCTAAAAACTGCCATACATCAATCACATCAACCGTCAGTCATTTCAAAATTCAAATATTAACTGAACACAACCTTTCAAGCCTTCAAGCATGGAACCCTTGAAACTTTTAGGCAGTAAAACACGCGTATAAAGTCAGAAGTCTTTGAGCTCATCTCCCAAAAACCTCTGACTTGGGGGCTGATGACGGGGGTAGCCCAAGATTGAATAAAATGGCTAATTACGTAAATGCTTAAATGGTTAAATGGTTCAAGGCTTAAAAAGCTGTGAGAAAGGAAAAAGCAACACGGAAACAGTAGCCAGTCACATCTGGAGATCACTTCACCAACCCACAGCCGCAAAGGCAATGCAGGTCTGCACAATGCACGCTATTATCCGGGGGACAAAAGCCTTCAACCCCCAAAAGGGGAAACCCTCCACTGCAAGCGAGGTTGCTAGTCTAATCCATTCCACTTCGGGAGATACCTTCTCTTATAAAATGACACTTCATTTACTTCAGAGAGGACATCCGGACCAGCTCTGATTCTTCAATCTCTGGTCATTCACATCGAATGCTTGTCTCGCACAAGTCATTCCCTTTCACATCCAACACACACATTCTCTTTGCCACCACTTCCAAATCTGGATACAATTCAGAGGAGGATCTATAGCAAAGAACAACAATAAACTAGTAAACCTCCTTCCACGTCTCGCAAACGTGGGGGGACCCCACGACCTGCGTTAGGCAAGGTTGAACCCTTCAACCGTTCTGCCTAGCCAGTCCAGCTACCACCGTTGGTCTTGTGTTTGTTGCATCAACAAGTTGGCGCCCACCGTGGGGCTACGCCGCTATTTCTTCTCCAAAAGACCTAGTAGTGTAGCTCTATTCACTTAAAATCACCATGTCTGAAAGTGGATCCCCGGAAGAAGTAAACCAGATCCCAAACGCTTCTACTCCAGGTAGTAGCCAAGCTCACGTGGCTATACCGACTTCTTTTTCAACTCTGGGGAGCACACCCGAGTTCCTCAATTTCAACACACCAACTCCGCCCAGATCCATTAGTTCACGCCCGTCCTCTGCGGCACGGTGTGAGGCTTGTCAAACCTAAATAGCGCTATCTAACTAATGACCCGCTCGCCATTGGCCCGGCGATTAAGTCGATATAAAAGGAGGGACTTCGTGATAGAGTTTTGGTCTAGTAAAAGTTAACTGTCCATGAGAACGAGGAATTATATTCCTGAACCCGTACTATCCTACCCAAGAAAGGATGAGGAAATCCATATTCCTTAACCCATTCCCAACCCCTGGGAATCCCATGCTTTGTAGAAAGTGTGAACTCACCTTGGTTTGCTCGGTATGTTTATTCACGTATTCAAGTCGATCAACCAAATCCTAATATGGTTACCATGTGACAGTCAGTTTTAAACACACATTAATCACTTATTCTCGCATACAATCCACAAATGGTAAGCACATACAACACATATCATCTCACAATTTATAACAAGTGTTCGGCCCCAGGTACTTCCATATTACACATACGTATAACACATCAACATTTCACATGTCATTCACATGAATGTGCACATAATAACAATAACTCATAACTTCTTATGATCACTTTGATTACAAAGATCTTGCATTAAAACCACATAAAAACCCAGCCCAAACACTTAACCCGCACCCCCTAAATCGCGGCCCACTTGACATCGGCCCAAACAGTCCACTGTGCATGTGTATGGCCTATTATATTTCCCAAACTCAATTGTTAAACATGTGCAATATTATGTACCATGAATCAACATCACATACAAACCGATCAACCTAAAGAGGAAACACAAATACATGACCCCATATAATAGCATATAATAGTGTGAAGCCCAATGAATTTATTAATTATTCCAACTATTCGGCCCAAGTTGTTATGCTTCTACAATTTCATGCAAATTCAAAACAAGTATGTATACTCCTGTAACAACAAAACAATAGCCAAACCCATAATCCATAACAATCATCACACATTCTGACAACATTAATTAGATGTGTCACACCCCCAAAATCCACACGCTGAGTACCACCGCTTAGAGGCGTGACATGACCAGGATCAAGCCACCAATCATATTGAACCATGTTATTAATAAATGTAAATCAACCAAACAATATGAAAGGTGTTCGAAAACCAAAGTATAGTATCAATGTTTAGCGGAAGCATAAATGTAAAACCCAACATAAGTATAAGTATGAAATGTTATAATGGTAAACAAAGCATTCACGAACCATGTCCACAACGACCGTGCCTCCCGTGCAAGCTCCATGTGTACCTATGGTCCTGCAAGGCATGTAACAGAGAGTCAACAACTAGTTGAGTGAGTTCACAGTTGGTTGTTCAGTTATAGTAATTGTATTGTAAACCGTATGTTCGTTTAGTAACCCATATATCGTATGTACTTGAATCGCAGTCTCCCAGACATGTGTGCGAAGAAGGTGGGGGGGGGTTCCCATGTTTTCTAGACTAGGTATATTTGTATCACAGCCCACCCGGCATGTGTGCGAAGTTCAAAGTATGGTTCGCAGCCATCCCAGGCATGTGTGCGAAGATCAGTCATATTATCGCAGCCAACCCCGGCGTGTGTGCGAAGATCAGTTCTATAAGTATCACTAGTCTAGTCGTATCTTATCAATAACCCTTCCTCACCCGAGGACCATATAACTAAGTTCCATAAGCTAGGTAAGTACAAGTAAATAATCCAAACCCATTCCCACCCTGGGAATCCCATGCCTTGGTAAGAGTGTGAACTCACCTTGGTTTGCTCGGTATGCTAAGTTAAGTGCTCACAATTTATCAGTCAAGTCCTATATTTACACGTATATAAAAATCAATTTACGTTCGTAAAGACTCGCATGAAATCCAATGTCACACGTTGCTTTGCAATTAACATCATGTACCACGTAAACAGTTAAATCAACTAACCGGTTTAACAGAGTTGACAACTAACTGAATCAAAGCTAACTGAGTTTGCATGCTTAACAAGATTACAGCTAACAGAGTTATAACTAACAGGTTATAACTAACAAAGTTATTGTTTAACAGTTACAGAACTAACAGGGCCGAAAACCCTCTATAGGCCGAAATCATTTGAGCCGAAAACACTAAGGTGTTTTCGTTGGAAATGGGGATTTCGTAGAGTGGGGGTTTTTGTCGGGTCCGTCCATCAGTTACATAATAACTCTAACCCTAAACATCACTTACAGATGCATGATCAGTTATCGATGAAATCCTTTAATTAAAACATGATATGTAACATATACACTACCAAATCATTGTGAGGTCAAGACAGACCATAATCTAATCAGCATATCATTTATTAACAGACGCACACACTATTGATCAAATCATCTAATATACAAGACAGTGTGTCGCTAATATATATATATATAATGTTCTTTTATAATGGCCGACAACTGCAAACCACCACAAGAGATTATTGGTTAGATCTTGGGTGGGTTTGACTAAATGTTAGGTTGAAAACATGTGTCACATGCAAACCGTCTATATCATCAGATTCTTATTTATTTGCTGCACATGCATAACATCAAATAGCCAAAAAGGGTTTAGATGAAGTGGCCGACAATTAAGAAGGATCCATATCCGATTGACTGCTTTTTCAATACATCGCACATGCATTAATCATCATTCAACAATTCAAGATCATCAATTAAATATACATATAGCAGCCAATCTATTTACATGTGCACCCAATCCATTGATTAATTTTCTAATATCTACAACCCTACACTTCTCAACATAAAAACATCGTTTCTAGAACAGATCCTACTATACAAAACAGTTCACAGACAATAACAATCACCCAATGCATAACAATAAACTATCAACATAAATGGTCCACTAACCTGTTACGATACGAGGCTAGCAACAGTTCGGGAGGGCTAGGGATTGTCGTCACACCAAAGAGAGGAAGTGAGAGACCTTAGGGTTTTCTAATAGCTGATTACGTAACCTAGATTCGCTTATACGAGAATTATAAAAGGTTGGGCCCTGACTGGGCTTTTGACATAAACTGGGCCGGCGAAACACCTGGGTTTCGTCGTGATGTTCTATGGCGAAACACACTGTTTCGTCGAGTTGTTTGATGGCGAAACACGTCTTGTTTCGTCGGGTCTAGTCTCAACAGTTAAATCAAGTATACAAGTTCATGTTCATGAAATCAAACGCTTTATTCATGTTAAGCACATAACACATCAACAAAGGTCTCATATTATAGTTTAGTGTAAACTTACAAGTCAAACAATCAAGCAACTAAACAGTCAACGTGCAATAAATGCGAATAAAGAATGTCGGAAACTCGAGTTGTCACAAGATGCCTCATGATCCCTCTAATTGATTAGACCTCTTCAAGTAAATGGCCGACAACATTGGCCATTGTTTCACATTCACACCAAATATTATTGTTTGATTAGAAACACATGGCCACCACTTTCATTATGAAATCAACAGATTTATTATTATGTAATTGGAAGATTACATGTAGCATATTTATCATCATATTCATCGAATCACTATTTTTACAACTATTTCCATGATCGCATAACTAATCAGCCATCATCATGTAATTCATTAATACACTTAACATCAGGGACGAACATAAACAATCATTATAATCATGTATCGGTTCACTAGGCATGCATGACACAAGGACTTGATTCAAGACATAAAGATATTACACTAACCGATTGCAGGAAGGTTACTGCTTCGAGGGGGGAGTATCCACAGTCGCCGCACTATCTTGATGGGGGGTAGGGTTTTGTTTGAGTCTTTGTGGTAAACAGTAACATGTTACGTATACATATCTAACAATAGCTTGGGTGGTTTATCTTTGGCCAAGGTAATGGGCTTAAGCCCAATTTAATGGCTGCCAATTCTAATGATCAAGGGGGCTCGGATTGGGTGTGCATGATAAATGTGGTAACCGGCCCAAGGTAATATATAATCAAAACTAAATTTCTACAATCCTGATTCCTAATCAAAGAAGTTCGATCAATGTAGGGAAAGTATACTGACCATTCTCAATATAACGTGCGTGTATAAGCTCAGATCAGGTAAGCTGGACCCATCTGGCCTTCATGTTGGCTAAAGGAGACTGGGCCGAGGGTTATTTAATTAACAAGAAGAGAAGTGTGCGACTAGGAATAGAGGGTGTGACCCGAACCTTTATGCGACTAAATTACACTACCAACCACATTCACATTTAACATATTACAAGCCTGTACAGTTGTGAAACAAACAAGTCGTGTAAACAAACAACTTAAACAATAAATCGTGCAATAAATGCGAAGATGTAAATCTTGGAAACTCGAGTTGTCACATACGACACGTGCCTTTGGAAACTCGAGTTGTCACATACAATTCAAGATCATCAATTAAATATACATATAGCAGCCAATCTATTTACATGTGCACCCAATCCATTGATTAATTTTCTAATATCTACAACCCTACACTTCTCAACATAAAAACATCGTTTCTAGAACAGATCCTACTATACAAAACAGTTCACAGACAATAACAATCACCCAATGCATAACAATAAACTATCAACAGAAATGGTCCACTAACCTGTTACGATACGAGGCTAGCAACAGTTCGGGAGGGCTAGGGATTGCCGTCACACCAAAGAGAGGAAGTGAGAGACCTTAGGGTTTTCTAATAGCTGATTACGTAACCTTGATTCGCTTATACGGGAATTATAAAAGGTTGGGCCCTGACTGGGATTTTGACATAAACTGGGCCGGCGAAACACCTGGGTTTCGTTGTGATGTTCTATGGCGAAAAACACTGTTTCGTCGAGTTGTTTGATGGCGAAACACGTCTTGTTTCGTCGGGTCTAGTCTCAACAGTTAAATCAAGTATACAAGTTCATGTTCATGAAATCAAACGCTTTATTCATGTTAAGCACATAACACATCAACAAAGGTCTCATATTATAGTTTAGTGTACACTTACAAGTCAAACAATCAAGCAACTAAACAGTCAACGTGCAATAAATGCGAATAAAGAATGTCGGAAACTTGAGTTGTCACATTATCCCCAACTTGAAAGAAATTTTGTCCCGAAATTTAGTATGTGGTTACTGAGGAAGCTAATTGTGTGACGTTGTTTACCTGTTTCGTATCGTGGCTCCCCGAGTAGGTTTGCGAAGATTACTGGTTTTCCTTGGGTGTCACATCATCCCCCCGTTTATTTGGAATTTCATCCCGAAATTCTGTAGTAGATTCGGCCTTAGTAGTGGTCGCTTGGTTTCCGAATAACTGAGGATATTTGAGTTTCATTTGATCTTCTCGTTCCCAGGTGAACTCTGGGCCACGACGGGAGTTCCAACGAACTCGAACAAGAGGTATTCTGGTGTTCTTGAGGACCTTAACATCCCGGTCCGTGATTTCAACAGGTTCCTCGATGAAATGAAACTGTTCGTCGATAGTGAGCTCCTTCAAAGGAACTATGAGGGTCTCATCTGACAGACACTTCTTCAGATTCGACACGTGAAAGACGTTGTGAACTGCACTGAGTTCAGCTGGTAAGTTTAGTCTGTAGGCCACTTTGCCTATTTTCTCTATGACTTCGAATGGTCCAACGTATCGTGGATTGAGCTTGCCTCGTTTGCCAAAACGAACAACACCCTTCCTGGTTGAAACTTTGAGTAGCACTCGATCCCCAACCTGGAACTCGAGTAGTTTCCTGTCTTTATCTCCGTATGGTTTCTGACGGTCACGAGCCGCCGCCATGCGTTGTCGTATTTGAGCAATCTTTTCAGTAGTATCAACTACCATTTCTGGAACTGTGATCTGACTGTCACCCACCTCTGCCCAACAAAGAGGTGATCGGCATTTACGCCCGTACAATGCCTCAAATGGAGCAGCTTTAATGCTGGTGTGGTAGCTGTTATTGTACGAAAATTCCACAAATGGCTGATGTTTTTCCCAGCCATTGCCAAAGTCAATTACGCACGCCCGAAGCATGTCTTCTAGTGTTTGGATAGTGCGCTCAGACTGCCCATCCGTCTGAGGATGATAAGCTGTGCTCATGTCTAAACGAGAGCCAAAAGATTTGTGCATTGCTTGCCACAGTTCTGAAGTAAAACGTGCATCACGATCAGAGATAATAGAGGTGGGCACCCCGTGCCTCGAGACAACTTCCTTAAGGTATACGTCTGCTAGAGTGGAGAACTTATCCGTTTCCTTGATAGCCAAGAAGTGAGCAGACTTTGTGAGTCAATCCACGATCACCCAAATAGTATCATTCCCACGTTGAGATCTAGGTAGGCCAGTAACAAAATCCATGGAAATTTGTTCCCATTTCCATTGTGGTATCTCAGGTTGTTGGAGTGGGCCTGAAGGTTTCTGATATTCCGCTTTAACTCTCGCACAAGTCAAACACTTGCTAACGTAAGTTGCTATGTGAGCTTTCATGCTAGGCCACCAATATGTAGTTCTGAGGTCGTGGTACATCTTATCCGAACCAGGATGTACTGAGTAGCGAGACTTATGAGCTTCATCCATTACAAGCTCGCGTAAGTTACCATAGAGTGGGACCCAGATGCGTCCTGTTACATAGTAGGCTCCGTCTGCCTTTTGTTCTAACCGTTGCCTTGAACCGCGTAGGGCTTCAGCCCTGACGTTTTCTGGTTTCAATGCCTCTACCTGAGCATCTCGTATCTGTGAAGGAAGGCTAGACTGAATAGTGAGTTACAACGCTCGTACACGCCTAGGTGTAGTATCCTTTCGACTGAGGGCGTCGGCCACCACGTTGGCTTTGCCCAGATGGTACGTTATAGCACATTCGTAATCGTTCAGTAATTCGACCCATCGTCGTTGTCGCATGTTCAATTCTTTCTGTTTGAAGATATGCTCGAGACTCCTGTGATCGGTATAGATGGTGCACTTGGTGCCATGCAGGTAATGTCGCCATATCTTGAGCGCAAAGACAACAGCTCCCAGCTCTAAATCATGTGTTGTGTAATTCCGTTCGTGAATCTTAAGTTGGCGTGAAGCATAAGCAATGACTTTATCCCGTTGCATCAACACACATCCAAGACCTTGGATGGATGCGTCGCAGAAGACCACAAAATCGTCCGTGCCTTCAGGCAATGAGAGGATAGGTGCGCTACAAAGTCTATCCTTTAAGTGCTGAAACGCTGTTTCCTATATATTACCCCAACGGTAAGCAACACATTTCTATGTCAGCAGTGTAAGCGGCTGTGTGATCTTTGAGAAGTCTTTGATGAACCGTCTATAATAGCCCGCCAAACCCAAGAATTGGCGTATTTCGGTTGGTGTGCGAGGTGCAGGCCAGTTCTTGATCGAATCTACCTTGGGTGGATCAACATGAATCCCATCCTTGTGTACCACGTGGCCTAGGAGGTGGACTTCACGAAGCCAGAAGTCGCATTTTAAAAACTTGGCGTACAGTTGTTCCGTTCGAAGGAGTTCCAAAATAAGTCGTAGATGCTGCTCGTGTTCCTCCTGACTCTTCGAATAGATCAGGATGTCGTCGATGAAAACAATAACGAACTTGTCAAGATAAGGTTTGCACACTCTGTTCATAAGATCCATGAAAACCGCAGGCGCGTTCGTTAGCCCGAATGGCATGACCAAAAACTCGTAATGGCCGTAGCGAGTTCTGAATGCTGTTTTGGAGATGTCCTCATCCCGGACTCTCAGTTGGTGATATCCTGACCTTAGGTCAATCTTCGAGTAATAGCTCGACCCTTGCAACTGGTCGAATAAGTCGTCGATGCGTGGAAGAGGATAGCGATTCTTCACGGTCACCTTGTTCAGTTCGCGGTAATCTATGCACATGCGGAAAGTACCGTCTTTCTTCTTCACAAAAATACTGGAGCTCCCCAGGGCGAAGAGCTAGGACGGATGAAACCCTTTTCCAAGAGTTCTTGCAATTGCTTAGATAGTTCTTCCAGTTCAGTTGGAGCTAAGCGATAAGGTGCTCGGGCTATGGGTGCTGCTCCTGGAGCTAGCTCGATCTGAAATTCGACCTGGCGATGAGGCGGTAGCCCAGGTAACTCTTCAGGAATCACTTGAGGAAAGTCGCGTGCAACTGGAATATCCTCTAACTTCTTCTCTTTCGTCGATGTATCTGTAACGAGTGCTAATATAGCTGTTTGGCCCTTTCGCAAACACTTCTGTGCCTTCAAGAAGGAGATGATGCCACTCACGACACCACTCTTGTCGCCTTGAACTTCAAAAGGTTCTTTGCCAGAACAGGGAATACGAACAATCTTCTCTTTACATAGTATCTCTATTTGTTGTTGGGATAACCAATCCATCCCTACGACGGTGTCGAAACTACCCAAGACTATAGGAATGGGGTTGAGGGAGAGTGTCTAACCAGCTAAGACGAGGTTACAACCCTTGACTACCAGAAGATTGCTGACCAGGGCTCTGATAGTCATAAATCTTTCGCTGCTGAGCCTGGGACGGAACTGAAGTTGAACCCTTGCTGGAGGTTCCATCCCAATTTCTCTTGTTGTCACTGGGAATAGCAGAAGTAGTGATAGCAGTAGTAGTAGCACTGATACGTGTAGGCAGCCTGTTCTGTTCCACTGCCTGGTCTATGAGACGATGAGCTAGACAAGTAACATCTTGAATGGTAGCAAGATTGGCAGAAGTCACATGACTCTGAATCTCTGGTACTAAGCCTTTGAGGTACAGCTCAATGCGCTTGATGGGATGATCCACCATAGTTGGACATAACACTGCCAGTTCAATGGATCGTTTCGCGTACGCTTCTATCTCTGACCCCATCATCTTCAAGTTAAAGAACTCCACTTCCAGCTTGTGGATGTCATCACGACTACAGTATTCACGTTTGATCAGTTCCTTAAAATCATTCCATGGGGTGGCATTAGCAGCCGCCAGCCCCAGCATCTGAACTTGCGCGTTCCACCAAGTTAGCGCAGTGCCTTCGAGAGTACCAGTGGCGTACTTCACCCTACGAGCCTCAGGGCATTCACACATTTCGAAGACTGATTCGAGCTTTTCAAACTAATGGAGGAGTCCAACTACTCCTTCTGTGCCACTGAAAGTAGTAGGACGACAGTCCATGAAAGTCTTGAAGGTGCAAACAGGTGGTTGAGCGTTCTGGCCGGTTGCGTGCGTAAGAATAAACAAGATTAAGCACAAGTGTTGAGTTACGAGAGTAGGATCTAAAGATCCTAGAGTGAGCTGTGATGGCAGGCTATACCTCCTGCCTGGGCAGCTGCGAGTGCTACAGTAACTTGTTCAGTGATCAAAGCCGCCAACTGGGCTTGAGTTAGGTTAACGCGTCCACTCGTGATCTTTATCTCAAAGGAAGCATGAGCGAGAGGGGTTCCCGAAAGTGCGATGACAGAAGAGAGTAAGCAAACAAGTATTCTCAAGCAATAGTTGTTATGTTTATCTAAGCATACCATGAGCAAAGTTCTATGTAATTCTAGCAAGTAGGCAATAAAACATGTACCATATTACCTAGAATGTTGAGTCTTGCACGTGGAGCGAGGCGTCGTTGTGGATCGTTGAGCACTGTACAGGTTATAGTCTGGTTTTAATAAAAACGTTTTCCCATTATTAAAACCGAGTTCTCTATAACCAATGGCTCTGATACCAATCTGTCACACCCCCAAAATCCACACGCGGAGTACCACCGCTTGGAGGCGTGACATGACCAGGATCAAGCCACCAATCATATTGAACCATGTTATTAATAAATGTAAATCAACCAAACAATATGAAAGGTGTTCGAAAACCAAAGTATAGTATCAATGTTTAGCGGAAGCATAAATGTAAAACCCAACATAAGTATAAGTATGAAATGTTATAATGGTAAACAAAGCATTCACGATCCATGTCCACAACGACCGTGCCTCCCGTGCAAGCTCCATGTGTACCTATGGTCCTGCAAGGCATGTAACAGAGAGTCAACAACTAGTTGAGCGAGTTCACAGTTGGTTGTTCAGTTATAGTAATTGTATTGTAAACCGTATGTTCGTTTAGTAACCCATATATCGTATGTACTTGAATCGCAGTATCCCAGACATGTGTGCGAAGAAGGTGGGGGGGGGGGGGTTTCCCATGTTTTCTAGACTAGGTATATTTGTATCGCAGCCCACCCGGCATGTGTGCGAAGTTCAAAGTATGGTTCGCAGCCATCCCAGGCATGTGTGCGAAGATCAGTCATATTATCGCAGCCAACCCCGGCGTGTGTGCGAAGATCAGTCATATTATCGCAGCCAACCCCGGCGTGTGTGCGAAGATCAGTTCTATAAGTATCACTAGTCTAGTCGTATCTTATCAATAACCCTTCCTCACCCGAGGACCATATAACTAAGTTCCATAAGCTAGGTAAGTACAAGTAAATAATCCAAACCCATTCCCACCCTGGGAATCCCATGCCTTGGTAAGAGTGTGAACTCACCTTGGTTTGCTCGGTATGCTAAGTT